>MJUU01003410.1:33582-53746 GCA_002080025.1 Modiolus philippinarum | reverse complement strand
TAATGACATTGATATGAACTGTTCCATGAAAACATAATATGATATGTTAAATATGAACACAAACACAGCAAAGTATGAAACCAAATGTGAACTTTGACATCAAAACATAACCTGACACATAAAATAAGAACAAAAATACAACAAAACATGACAACATAATGATATGAACTGATTATATTTTTGTTGTATTTATAAATGAATGATAAATAACAAGATATGTTAATTAAGACTATGAATGAACAAAAATATGTAAACATATGACATTTATCTGCAAGAATGATATGAAACACAAACTATGAAAACAAATAGATACTGACATCAAAATGAACAACAAATACATGCATAGATCGATGTTAAAAGATCAACATAAAGTAATACAAACTTTTAAAACCTGTGAATGTGAAGACCAAATCCGAGCATAAATGTTGAAAGACCAGCATTAAATGGTACAACATATGAATTCAATTACCAAATACGATGTGAACTTTGACATCAAAACATAACATGACACATAAAATAAGAACAAAAATATATGTGTTAACATTTGTGTCAATGTTCATATGTTTACATATCTTTTGTCAGTTTATGTTGATGGTTTAAAGAAACATTGAAACATCAACATAAACTGACGCAAGATATGTAAATATATGAACATTGATACGAATATGAACACCAAATCATACACCTAACGTTAAGTATGACTATAAAGTGATATAACATGTACATATATGAACTTTAACACTGATATGAACAAAAATGTAACCAGAAACATTGAAATATCAAAATTAAACGACATTCATATGAACTTTAATGATAAAACTGAAACATAACTGAAAATCTACAATGAATTGACAAACATTATGATAACATATAGTCATTGATATGAATATTGACACAAAAACAAAAGACGAAACTTAAAATATCAAGATCATATGATACAAAACATTATAGATTAACCACATTCATGAGAACTTGAATATCAAAATACAACATGCAACATGAAACATTAACATTAACTGATACAACATATTAGAACACACTGATGTGAACACCAAATACAAGTAGAAATGTTCAAATATAAACATTGAACGACACAAGATATGTAAACATGCAACATTGACATGAATGTTTATACCAAAACACGACACATAACGTTAAGTATGAACACAAACACAACGACAAATGACAACTTATGCAAACTTGAACACCAAAACACAATATGAAATGTAAAATATGAATACAAACACAACAAAACATGATAACATAATGACATCGATATGAACTGTTACATGAAAGCACAACATGAAATGATAAATATCAAGATAGAGTTATACAAAACATTAAATTTAACGATATTCATATGAACTGTTACATAAAAACTTAACATAAAACGTTAAATGTGACCACAGATACAACAAATTATGAAAATAAATAAAACAATACATTACAATTTAATGACATTAATATGAACCGTCACATGAAAACGCAAAATGAAATGTAAAATATAAACATGATTACAATAAAATATGAAAACAAATCTGAACTTTACCCTTAAGACAATAAGAAACGATAAATATGGATACAAGTACAACAAAGTTGGAAAATATAATAGCATTGTAATGATAGAAATAGTGATTTAAAAGAATTTGATGGACGAAAATAACGATTACAACAAGAATATTCAATATTTTGGACAACAGTGTAACAATTATACGTCGTATTTGGCACAGGAATGCCACAGCGCAGCAATTATACCTGTTATATGGCGCAGCTGCAGCAGCAGCAATTATACGTCATATATGAAGCAGCAGCAGCAATTATACCTAGTATATGGCGCAGCAGCAGCAGCAGACAGACCCTAGTATGGACAAGCAGCCGCAGCAGCAGCCATTATGCCTCGCATATGGCGCTGCAGCAGCAGCAAAAATCCGTAAAAAAGGCCGATAAAGACAACAAAAATTCGATAAATTCATCAAAAATACGACCTGAAACATGAAATTGAACAGAAATACGACAAAACATGATCACTAAACGATATCAATATAAATGAAATATAACATCAATTGTCAAAAATTAAGGGTTACTCCAAGTAGTATATAGGAGGTTTTCACCGCGGATTTGAGGTGGTGGTGCTGTGGTGGTGCCGGAAGTGACGTAGACCGGATATGACGTAGACCGGATATGACGTGACCGAAAGCGGAAGTCACGTGACAGGATGTTGACATGTCAATGTTGCGCATGCGCAAATTTGGGTGGAGATTCCCTTAAAATCTATTTTTAGAATGGGAAAACCACCTATATACTACTTGGAGTAACCCTTAATTTTGAGTGTTGTTTGCGTATATTCGTTCCTTTGTGATGTCATACTAGGTTAAAGCGGGGTCGCTAAATCGATTGGTGTAGGTTTTGAAGCTCTAGCTGCGAGTGTGAACGAGATTTCGGCCCTAAACGGCCCAAAGTCGGCCCTGACCCTTAGTATTACTACTATAGACATATGATGTATGGAATCGGGGTATCTTTAGACTTCTAAAGCGATCGAAATAGGTATCTTAGACCTAGAACGTATTGTTGTAGAGATATTGACACCTTTTGATTTGAGATCGGCCCAAAGTCGGCCCGAGATCGGCCTAAATCAATACTATTAGTAATAGGTTCGTATGATATATGGTTTCGGGGTATCTTTAGTTTTCTAAAGTGATTTGTAAGGTAGTTAAGGCCTATAACGTACTATTATAAAGTTATCGGCACCTTAAATTTTTACTTCGACCCTAAGTCGACCTTAGATTGGCCCAAGATTGGTCTTAATCAATACAATTAGTAATAGGTTCATGTGATACTTAATCAATACAATTAGTAATAGGTTCATGTGATATATGAATTCTGGGTATCTCTATACTTCTAAATCGTTAAGTTACACTGTTGAAGTGATATCTGTTACCGTAACAAAGTCTCGTTCAATACGAGATTTTACGTGATTTCATTTTATCTCGATGTTTTGTTGTGTTTGTCACAAACAATTGATGATATATTTTATTTTTGATTATATTGATATCGTTTAGTTATCATGTTTTGTTGTATTTCTGTTCAATTTCATGTTTCAGATCGTATTTTTGTCGAATTTATCGAATTTTTGTTGTCTTTATCGGCCTTTTTACGGGTTTTTGCTGCTGCTGCTGCAGCGCCATACGCGAGGCATAATGGCTGCTGCTGCTGCTTGTCCATACTAGGGTCTGTCTGTCTGCTGCTGCTGCTGCTGCGCCATATACAAGGTATAATTGCTGCTGCTGCGCCATATAACAGGTATAATTGCTGCGCTGTGGCATTTCTGAGCAAAATACGACGTATAATTGTTACACTGTTGTCCAAAATATTGAATATTCTTGTTGTAATCGTTATTTTCGTCAATCAAATTCTTTTAAATCACCATTTCTATCATTAAAATGCTATGAAATCTTCCTTTTTTACTAAAACAATATCATGAAATCACTAGTCTTACTAATACAATGCCATGCAATCACCATTATTCATTACTAGATGCTTTAGATTAACCACTAATTCATTATTTAATGTTGATCTTTTAGTATTTATGCTGGTATTTGTTGTTCATATTTAACATATCATGTTATGTTTTCATAGTTTTTATCACTTGGTGTTGATGTTAAAACGTTTGATATTGTGTTTTGATGTCAAAGCTCATATAATTAACGATGTTTTGTCATGCTTTATTGTATTTTGTGTTCATATTTTACGTGTTACAATGTGTTTACTTGTAAAAGTTCATTTCAATGGCATTACTTTGCCATGTTTTGTTGTTTTTTCTTCCATACTTACCGTTATGTGTCGTGTTTTGGTGTTAACATTCGGTCAATGTTCATATGTTTGTGTCACGTAAGGTTAATGATTTAAAGTTTCTGTTTGTATTTGGTGTTCACATATATATGTTGTATCATTTAATGTTGATCTTTTACTATTAATGTTTGAATAAATTGTTCAAATTGTCTGTAATATCAATTAGTTTTCATAGTTTGTGTCACTTAATGTTTTTGTCGTCATCCATTTGTTGTTAACATTCATATCAAAGTTTATATGTTTGTATATTTTGTGTCGTTGAATATTGATGTTTCAATGTTTGGTATTATGTTTTGATGTCAAAGTTTTGACTTATTTTCGAACTTGTTGTACTTGTATCTATATTTATCGTTTCATATTGTCTTTAGCGTAAAGTTCAGATTTGTTTTCATATTTTATTGTAATCAGGTTTATATTTTACATTTCATTTTGCGTTTTCATGTGACGGTTCATATTAATGTCATTAAATTGTCATATATTGTTGTATTTGTTTTCATATTTTGTTGTATCTGTGGTCACATTTAACGTTTTGTGTTAAGTTTTCATGTAACAGTTCATATGCATATCGTTAAATTTAATGTTTTGTATAACTTTATCTTGATATTTATCATTTCATGCTGTGCTTTCATGTAACAGTTCATATCGATGTCATTATGTTATCTTGTTTTGTTGTGTTTGTATTCATATTTTACATTTCATATTGTGTTTTGGTGTTCAAGTTTGCATAAGTTGTCATTTGTCGTTGTGTTTGTGTTCATACTTAACGTTATGTGTCGTATTTTGGTATAAACATTCATGTATATGTTTGCATGTTTACATATCTTATGTCGTTTAATGTTCATATTTGACCATTTCTACTTGTATTTGGTGTTCACATCAGTGTGTTCTCATATGTTGTATCAGTTAATGTTAATGTTTCATGCTGCATGTTGTATTTTGATATTCAAGTTCTCATGAATGTGCTTAATCTATGTTTTGTATCATATGATCTTGATATTTTAAGTTTCGTCTTTTGTTTTTGTGTAAATATTCATATCAATGACTATATGTTATCATAATGTTTGTCAATTCATTGTAGATTTTCAGTTATATTTCAGTTTTATCATTAAAGTTCATATGAATGTCGTTTAATTTTGATATTTCAATGTTTCTGGTTACATTTTTGTTCATATCAGTGTTAATGTTCATATATTTACATGTTATATCACTTTATAGTCATACTTAACGCTAGGTGTATGAATTGGTGTTCATATTCGTATCAATGTTCATATATTTACATATCTTGCGTCAGTTTATGTTGATGTTTCAATGTTTCTGTTCGTATTTGGTGTTTGCATTCATATGTTGTACCATTTAATGCTGGTCTTTCAACATTTATGCTCGTATTCACAGGTTTTAAAAGTTTGTATTACTTTATGTTGATCTTTTAACATCGATCTATGCATGTATTTGTTGTTCATTTTGTTGTCAGTATCTATTTGTTTTCATAGTTTGTGTTTCATATCATTCTTGCAGATAAAGTTCATATGTTTATATATTTTTGTTCATTCATAGTCTTAATTAACATATCTTGTTATGTTTTCATTCATTTATAAATACAACAAAAATATATTCAGTTCATATCATTATGTTGTCATGTTTTGTTGTATTTTTGTTCATATTTTATGTGTCATGTTATGTTTTGATGTCAAAGTTCACATTTGGTTTCATACTTTGCTGTGTTTGTGTTCATATTTAACATATCATATTATGTTTTCATGGAACAGTTCATATCAATGTCATTATGTTGTCGTTTATTGTTGTTTTTGTGTTCATACTTGACGTTATGTGTCGTGTTTTGGTGTTATCATTCGTGTCAATGATCATATGTTTACATATCTTTTGTCAGTTTATGTTGATGGTTTAAAGTTTCTGTTTGTATTTGGTGTTCAATTAACAATAAAATTGATTTGCTTTCATAGTTTGGGTCAATTTATTGTCATAGCTGACGTTATGTTTATATTTTTTGCTGCACATCAGTGTTAATATTCATATGTTTATATGTTTTAATATCACTTTATAGTCTTATTTAACTTATGCTTATGATTTGGTGTTAATATTCATATCAATGTTCACATGTTTACATATCTTGCGTCAGATTATGTTGATGTTTCAATGTTTCTGTTCGTATTTGGTGTTAACATTATGTTATATCATTTAATGTTAATTTTTTAACATCGATGCTTGTATTTGTTGTTCATATTGTTTCAATATCAATTTGTGTTCATAAGTTGTATTACTTTATGTTAATCTTTTAACGTTTCGGTTTATATTTGTAGTTCACATCAGTATATTTTCATATGTTGTTACAATTCAAGTAATCTTTTATCATTGATACTTTTATATTTAGTTCATTTTGTCTCCAGTGCCAATTTGTTTTCATATGTTGTGTCACTTCATGTTGATCTTCAGTCTTTTTTATTTGTATTTGTTGTTCATATCATTGTGTTTTGCTATTTTAAGTTCATAGTTATGAATAACGTTATGTTCATATCAATGTCATTGATGTTTTGTGTCATTTCATAGTCATAGACGTTTCATTATGTGTTTTCAATGAATTATAATATCCATCAGTATGGTTAGGGTAACAGATCTGATAAGGGTAAGGGTTATACATAAAGGTTAGGTTACCGTTATATACATTAAGGTTTCGGTTACTGTTATATACATAAGGGTTAGTGTCATATACATTAGGGTAGGGTTATATACATAAGGGTTGCTGTTCTCTACAAAAGGGTTGCTGTTCTAAATATAAGGGTTAGGGTTATGTACATATGGGTTAGAGTTACTGTTATATACATAAGGGATACTGTTATTACACAAGTGTTAGGGTTACTGTTATATGCATAAGGGTAACTGTTGTATACATAAGGGTTAGGATTACTGTCATGTATTTAGATTAGGGTTATGACTATTGCTATATACATCAGTGGTAATGTAACTGTTATAGGGTTAGGGTTAATGTTTGAAGTGAAGGTTAGGGTTACTGTTCTATATATGAGGGTTAGGGTTACTGTTATATACAATAGCGTTAGGGTTATATACGTAAGGGTTAGTGTTATTTACACAAGGGTTAGTGTTATTACATAAGTGTTAGGGTTAGAGTTATATAAAGAGGGTTATGGTTATGCATAAGGGTTAAGTTATAAACATTAGGGTTAGGGTTATTGTTATATACATTAGCGGTATTGTTATATACAAAATGGTTACTGTTATATGCATTAGGGTTAGGGTTATATGCATAAGGGTTATGATTATAAGCAATAAGTTAAGAATTACTGTTATATACACAAGGGTTAGGGTTATCTACATAAGGGTTAGGGTAGTGTTATATGTATAAGGTTTAGGGTTATATACATAAGGGTTACTGGTTAGGGTTACTTTTGTTAGGGTAAAACTAATTTCATCATTGGAAATGATACCATTATTAACGTTAGTGTTTGTTTGAAAGCTTGAGGTAAAATATCACTAATTAATAAATAAAATGATTTTTAAGTTTAAGATCAGTATTATTTAAATCATTTGGGAAATTTTAAAGGATTACATATATCTTAATGATTAGTGATTAGGTTATAATCATCGATGTTCATGTTAGGGTTATTATAAGGTTAAGTTGGGGTAAAGTAGTTCAGGTTAGAAAAATAAAGCATAAAATTGTTGGATATTTAATTATAAGCCAAAATAGAAATAAAATAAAATAAATAAATGAATATATAAAATAATCATGAAAAATTTAAAAAATAATAATAATAAATAAAATAATCAAAAAGGAAAAATTAATTAAGAATATAAATAAATTAAAATAATAAACAATAAAATAATAATAAAAGAAAAAAATATAATAAATAAATATAATAATGAAAAATAATAAATAAAAATCAATAAAAATCAATAAATAATAAACAATTATTAAACATTGAATAAAGAATAAAAGTAATAATAAAAGTAAGTTAGAGAACAATTAAAAAAATTAATCAGGAATATCAATAAATTAACTAACAGATAATGAAAACAATAATCAAATTATAAAATAATAATAAAAGAAATAAAATAATAGTGAGACCAAAGGTCAGCGACATACTAAAAATGGCAGATTCATTACACTTCTCGGTTCCGGAATGGAAACGATCTCCGGAACCGGAATCTGAAGGGGAAAATCGAAGACCTTTAACATAGGGCCTATGGGTCTCAAGTGCCGCTATATACCACTTTCACTTAAAGTTTTGAAGTAGCAATGTATTGTGCATTAAACACAATAATGCAAACCTTTTTTATTAGCTGGTGCTATTTTCTAAGATAGTGGAAAATTATCCATTTCAATACAAATAATTTCATAGAATGATCAAGATGTTTAAAGTTTTTTTTCTTAAGATTTTGTTTTACTCACGGTTTGTTCCCAATATTTCAGATGTTTCCATTGAATCTGTTGCGTTGAAGTCAGGACACTTCCATTTCTCAAGTTTAGTCAGGGCAAGCATTGGTACAATGTAAGAAAAAGCAGGACATTGTACTATTGGAAGTCTGAACATGAAATTAAAATAGATAGCACAATGTTATAATGTCTATACGTAATAATAAAAACAGCATTGTTTAAACCAATATTATATACTAGTATTGCTTCAAGCTATGGGAAACAAAAATTATGTTACTTCTCAATGTTCAACCCTTTCATTATTTTGTCTTTGTCTAACATCATTTAACCCAAAGTGAGGTTTTTATATCCCACCACACGTAGCGGCGAGGTATTGTGTGATACCCTCACTCGTATGTTCATCCGTCTGTCCGTTCGTGTGTCCGTCCGTCTGTCCAAAGGTAACTTAATATTGCATAAACTCAGGCCAATTGAAGGCCTCATGGTGACTTCAAGATGAAGAACAACAATAAAGGCGTTGTTCCGTTGCTTGTTTTACCATGTATTTGTAGAGATTTTGTCTGATGTGCATATACTCCATATCCCTTCATTCATCATATAAGAGTGATCATATAACAACTAGAATTGTCCATAATAATTGACTATATACACTTTAAAAAATGAATAATAATACCAGTAAGCAAACTAATACCTGGTTCCAAAATATGTTTGAATGAGTGTGCCAATTCCGCTAGCAAACAATAAGTTCCCCAGCAACATTGATGTCACTTCTAAATCACCCTGTGCACATAATATTGTTGCTATTATACCAGGTGTTGCTAATGTTGAGCTCAAAAATACCAAGCAATGCTGAAAGAAAGCTTATCAAATCTACTTTTAAAGAATTACTTGTATTTATAAAGTTATTTTGTCCGATTCTTCATTCAATGAGGAGACCAATTAATGTATATCCTGAATATCAGAGCAGTTGAATATTTTTGTATGGTAGTTGGCATTGGCAATGTTGTTTGTTTCAAGTAATGAACTATGTAAAGTAATTTGTGTTGATGGCCATTGTGTTATTATCGTTTCAGTTTTATGTTGTTATCAAAACTTAACAATGTATGATCTGGCGAATACAGGAATTTTCTATGTACGCATTGAAGGAAAGTACCATTTTAAAATCATTTTTGTAATTATTTAATTATTTCTACTGTATGTACATATTCCCTTTCGATACACACAAGTTTATATTCTAACTTAAACATGCATAAATTCAATAAAATCATGTGTTTTCATGAAATAACATTCTACTCTTTTTTAATTTAAACTGTTGCATATTACCCAAAAGACCAATTCCGAGTTTTGGTATTTAGATTCACCAACTGTTGTTTGTCCTCCCTACGTCACAGACGTGTCCGTCCCATGTGACCAAGAATGTACTTCAACAACATAGTTTCATGACGTTTGAGGTTTTATGACGTAACGTTTTCTATACTGTGACGTGATCTGGTAAATCCTTATACTAGAGATCGGATATGGTCTATTCAGCGGACAAATCCACCACAACAGAATGTCAATATATGGAGATACTATGTTACCATTCTCTCGGCTTTATAGAAGTCTTTGTCGTTTTTTCTTGTCATAACAGTTGATCGAAATTTTTCTATAGAGCTTACCCTCACGCTAAAACGCTGCTCATTACAAGACTTTTACGCGTTCTTAAGTCTCCTGGAAGACATTCTATCCGGTAGCTTTTTATCTACTTTCTCTTTTTCAGGATAGATCAATACATTGTCTTTGGTCTATAGCAACCTTTCGTCTCTTCAACGGTATACTACACTGAAGATACAAACTGCAGAAATTCGATTATTTTCAGCCTAAGCATTATGTCTTTCTTTTAGTGGTATATAGTTTTGGTCACTTCACTCAGTACAATACATTGTCCTTTCACCTTGGGCAGTACTTAGTTGTGTATTAAAGTGAAAGTACCTGTAAGGCAAACAGGATAGTAGTAATCCATGGTGGACTATCATCCACTTTGTACTGTAATCCAGATAAAACACCCGCAGACTCCATCTTTACGTCTTGTCACATGTGGGCATGCATTATAATCAGGAGACGAGTGAGTATCATTAGTGTAACTTTTTGTTAATGATTGTGTTTCTCAAATTTATTACATCATAAACATCAACTGGCAACAATATTTTTACATAAATTTGAATGTAAATTATCACTAGACGTGTTATGTGTCTGTGCATGAAAGTAATAATTCTTGTGACTAGACATGTAATATGTCCATGCATATAAACAAACATTTTCCAAATATTGGTACAGGGTCGTAATGAGAGGATATATATGTCTTCATTAGTGATAAGGCATGTAATTTATATGTTCTATTTTCATCTCTTTCTGTCTCTCTCATTTTTAAGTCCTCTTCCATTTCAAATTATGAGCTGAAAGGGGAGATGATTTTTTTTGTAAAAATGATCCATTTCAACAGAATATAAATGACTTAGTTCAACTAGACATAAAACTAGAATTATTATAAAATGCATATATGTTCTAGTGCTGCTGATGAGGAATAAATTTCCGAAATGGCCATACAGCTCATTAAAATTAATGCAGTTGGAGTTGACATATGTGTTATTGTCTCATGTTCATTTACTCCATATCCTTTCGTAAAATATTTAATACAGGAGTTTGTCTTTTATTGCAGTGTGGAGTTGGTAAAACAATTCCCCGTGGTAGAGATGTATGCTCTTTATTTTTCTTAGATATGGTGTACTTGTAAATGAGATAATATCTCATGTGTACACTTTGTTCAATTAGTATTATCTAAATTTATGTAAATTCTAAAACCCAAGGATCAACTCCCTCCATCGTAGTTTTGTCCTTAGCTATATTTGATATTACTGATTATTCGGATTTCGTTTGGTTTTATGCATTTTATATCTTTTTTGAAATTATGGATTTCCTTTGTTTGGGTTCTAGTGCTGCTGATGAGGAATAAATTTCCGAAATGGCCATACAGCTTATTGAAATTAATGCAGTTGGAGTTGACATATGTGTTATTGTCTCATGTTCATTTACTCCATATCCTTTCGTAAAACATGTATATATATACATTGTATATCCCTCCGAAATTTCAGAAATTTTGATTAAAAGATGTGAAAGGAGCACAAACTTTGTACCATTCCTACATAATTTGTTGAGATTAAAAGCAGATTCGCCTTAATAGCCAAAGTTTTAGAACTCTTAATTAAAACCTTAGGTGAAATTCCTTCCAAAAAATAGGTACCCTGCTATTTGAATAGTGTTGAAATTTACTTAACTGTACCAAAAAGAGGTAAATATGTTAAATATATACAGAATGATTCTGCAGCGTTTCAAACCTTTCAGATAAAGGATGTGAGAATAATTGACTACAAAAAAAGAAACTTAAACAAAATTGTTGAAAAAGCTGTGAGAGGAGTTAATGACAAAACGTAGGTATATTTAGTCAGGACAGGGATAAATAACGGCGAAATAAACCAACACAGTGTTAATATCATAACTGTAAGAAAAGACAACAAATATCAGTTTATTTCAAAAATATAAAAAGTCATACACGGTTATGATACAATGTATAAATTGATTATAAATTTCAATAAATTTTGTCTTACTTATAGCTTTGTGAGTGATATCTCAGAATTAATTTCTTTTTGATCCTTTTCGTATGGAACATCACTTGAAGAACAAATGTGCGGCAGGTATTCTTCAATATCAATAAATGTAGGAGAAAATGGAATATATCTGGCCCATCGCCATTGTCTTATTTTTGACATCCCAAACGGTAGGTCATATGTCTTTAAAGAGTATGTTTTCCCATCATCGATGTGTTCACTTGTCATCTCTCTCCACACAATTATCCCCCTTTCTTGTGGTGTGCCTGAAAAAACAACCAAGCAATGGCTTAACACTTCTATTGTTTTTCCTCATCTTGAAGTCAACATGATGCCTTCAACAATGAGCTATGCTAATACCTAATAGTAAGTTCCAGGCGACCATAAGAACCGTTTAGAGCTTGAGCGGAATTCATTGCTAATCGTTAACAACACTACCTCCACGTTTTTAGTCCATGGATGGAAATCGTCAACAAACATCATGTTCTTGCAAGCACTGCTTTCCGTTGCCTCACAAAAGCACTAGTCACCAAAGTGAACAATTACAACAAATAGAGAAACACAGGGCATTCATTAAGTCGAATGCGAATATGCAGAATTTAAATTTACAGTAACTTCGGTATTTTGTTATTTATAAGAAAATCATGGTTATATTAAATAGTGAGATGTGGGAACTTTAAACGGTTGGTCAGAATTACACTTTGTAAATTACAAAAAAAAATAATAATTAAATGCCCAAATTTGAAAGTATGATAGTACAATGTATATCCATATGAGAAATTCTGTCAAGAACAAGTACATAATAACTGAAATATATAGAGAGTTCATATTTCAAAGAATCCTTAAACGAACTCCATACTGCAGGAGACACAATTCTTAAATAAGAAATGAAAGGATATGGAGTAAATGCACATTAGACAAAGTCTCCACAAATACATGATGGAACCAAGCAACGTAACATTGTTGTTCTTCATTTACGCACTGAAAATATTCAGAAACTAACTTCACGGCATTCTTATTTTTTACCACTGGCCCGATGTTTCTGCTGGTGGACTAAAGTCCCAAAGGGTATTCACCAACCTGCAAGCCAGTACTTCGGTGCTGACCCAAAAATTGGTTTTGTTTTGAAACTTGCTTAAAAGACTATGGAATATCATCTTAATGCATAGATTTGTCCTTATTTTTTTTTAACTTCGAAATGGCCATATGCAAAAACTAAATTTACACAGAGACATATAAGGGACCGACCATTTAACCTGAGGAGGGGGGGGTTATGGTTTTTTTTTCTAAAAAAATATTTTGGATCTGATTTTATGTGGAAAAAATATTTTTGCTACCAAAATGATGAAAAAAAATTTCTGAAGGAGGCTTTCTGTCTAAAAAAATAATGTTAATTTTGAAAAAAAAAATATTTTGTTGATACACGTGCAAAAAATAAATAATTTATTTTCTGTCCAGAAAAAAAAAACCATAACCCCCCTTCAGGTTAAATGGTCGGTCCCTAATTAATTATATGTCTCTGATTTACATTAACTTCTGTAGTTTGTAATTTGTATCTTGTGAAATGTACTGTTCTTTTTTATTTATTTTTTTGTTCATTTTTTCCCTTTTAATGTTTTTTATGTTTGTTTATTTTATGTTTTTTGTGTGTTTTATGAGATATTAAAATGAATTTTAAGTACTATCCTCCCATTTTAATTAGCAGTTTTTGGATATTTCTTCATTTTTATAGACAATAACTTTTTTATTTTAGACTTATCTGCACAAATTAACTATAATATACCTGGCATTATATTATCCAGAAGTAATGCAGTAAAACAAGCCATAAACATACTGTTGCCTAGTAATGCTAATAATACCTGCATAGCGTTTTCATTACCTGTAAATAAACACAATGTCATCAAAAACAAAAACAAAATAATCTGGGATATGCTAGAAATATCATCACCGGTAATTAAACATACATATTTATATATGCGAGTTTTACCTGTAGTACCTGAATAGTATTTATAAAACTTTTAATTAAAAAAATCATAAACATAGTGTTTCTAAATAACTCAAACTGCAACGCATTTTCTTCGCGTGAAAAAAAAACAATCTATATACTGTTTCCTTAAAATCCTAGTTAAACCTGCATGGTATTCCATGAACACATACCCCGTGTTGTCAATACCTGTAATCGAGCAAAAGTTCATAACCATGCAAATTCTTTAAAAGTTCTTTTCAACTCTTGTCCACATTCCGTCACCTCAGTTAAAAGCTTTAAGTGATAAGTTGGTGACACTAAATATTTTTTTCATGCTGTAAATTAATATATTTCAATCTTAAATGTGAGAAGGATTATTATTCAAGTTTACTTTTACTTCTTATTTAAATCATTTCGTATCAATTTCATATTTTTTGTTTTTTATTTCAGTCTAAAGCATATAATAATTAGAAAACTATTATTTAACGTAAAGAAAAGGGGAATAAAAAGGCATATGTTGCTAGTGTAATAAAAAGATAAGTATGTAAAGCACTGATAGCACAAAATTTAACGGTTGAAAACAAGACAATTGCAAAAGTACAAAATGATATTTCAAATTACCGCTTCTAAATATGTTTTCATTTCGCTGTGTCCATGGTGGTAGAGTCAGTCCCATAAAAAGCGACAGTCCAAATACCACCATATTCCGTGAGGAATTTAAGTCTACATATTGAAGGTTAGATGCTCCAACAGCGGCAAGTACACCTGCAAGAAGAATATTAGCTTGCCCGAAGTTTCAGAATATTTTTATTCAGCTTGTTTACAGCTTATTTCATCCTCAAAAGCAGCAAATAGAATGTTGCAAACTAGGAACTGTTTTTGCTTAAATACAAATTATAAGTCAATGTACATCCAAAATGTCTTTCTTATTTTAAAATATTATATTTATGTATGTAGATGCTAAAATTCTATACCTCACACTAGAGGGGGTATAGAGTTTTTGAAATACTACATGCATATTGAAGTTTTCAAGTGATTACTTGACAGCCTCACAAAGTAGTTCTATAAAACAACGGCAGTAGAATACCGAAGGAACAAGGGAAGCGATGACTACAAAAATCGAAGTCCAAAGACATGGCAGAAACGGTAACAGATAAAAACAAAGACAAAACAAGGACGTGAGACAGCTTCAATGCACGGAAATAAAAAGATAACATTAAGAACTAAGGCACTCATAGTGTGAACTCCCATGAACACCGGGAGTGACATCAGGTGCTCCGGAAGGGTAAGCATGTCCTGCTCCGCTAGCGGCACCCGTCACACTATCAGTGAGTCAATCCGGGGTTGAGTCAAATCCGGTTATGTCAAATCCGTGAAGACGTGATATATCATCAAACATCCTATTTTCGACCCACTTAATTATTCGACCTAAACGTGCTATTTCAACTAAAATTATGACGTCACAATCGACGCTTAGTAGGTCGAAAACCGGATAGACGAGGATACGTAAAAATGGTTGCCGCTTGAAGCTCTTTTCGTGGCTGAGTGCAAATGTTTATATCATATAGATATTATTTATAGTTTCTCCAGTTCTCAAAGTCCTCTTGTGAAATATTTTTATATACGTTTGTGTGTTGTTTTGTAGCTGTATATGTTCATTTGTAATGTTTTGTCTTAATTGATGTGTTTATGTACAATAATGTAATGTACCAATTGCAAAAATAAAGAATTACAAAAAAGTCAATGTACATAAAAGTGTCACTCTTTTGAGGTGAATTTGTTTGAATTCTCGTTTTAAAAAAACAACTTAACAAAACAGTACAATCAATTTAAGGTAGTGTGGAATTCAGCATCGTTGTGTCATTCAGATTTGCCCCACATTTCTTTTTTCCCTGTTTCGTCTGTTTATCTTGTCAAATCTCAATTTCATTTCTTTTACATTTCAGAATTATTTTCAAACTACCCTGGTCTTTGTACCTTAAGTTTAACCTTCCTAAAACAATATATTTCTACAAAAGTGCATACCTACTCTACATTCTATCAAAATTTCATCATTCCCCTTTAACAGGGGAACCAACCTACAACTACATACAATGATCGAAAAACAAAAATGCATAATCTGTTAGGAATCCTCTCCAATAAGTGTTTCAAAAAGTATATTTGGTCTCAAAATAAAGCTGATACATCAATGTTTAAATAAAGGGCATCATTTATCAAATTCAGATTCTAAATACCTACTAACACATAGTTAGTCATAGTTATAATGGTCGTTTTGGTTCGAAAGTAGAAGACAAATTATAAATTTGTCATTGTTATTGGACTGGTCAATATAGAGTGTTTTGTACGTTACAGAGTCTGATATTTAAGTTGGTATACGTATTTTCTGTAATCTGTGTGTGATTATACACATACCAGGATTAATTTCAGTTCTGCAATGTAAATTTCTTTAAAATGGCTCTTATTCACAAAATATACTGTTAAAAATTTTGAGCCCTACCAAACAGAACTATAAAGGATGCACCAACTATTGGATCTGGAACCGTAACAATAAAAGCACTGAACTTGTTAAAACATCCAAACAACATCATCAGTAAACCAGCAACCAGTACGACTCTTCTACTTCCAACCTATAAAAATTAGAAAATACAACAATTCCGGAATAAAAGTAATCTTGAAGGAGTTTATCGATGTGTAAACGCGGCCGACTTACTTACAAACTGACTGAAATCGGAATGACTTAATAAATATAGTGAGTGCAAGGCCGCGTTTACACATCCATCAACTCCTCCAAAATTACTTTTATTATATCTTTTATAATTCAAATCCTTTTAATTACAAACAATGTTTTCACTGCATCACCATATACTTAACTATTTTACCTCGGACCGTATTAATGGGCAAGAAGTGTTTATCGAGAAATAACTTCTTTGTTGTTCATGACGTTGACCAATGAAATTGGACGTTGCAATAGAAATTGGACTAACATAACTTCCAACCCCTCTCCCTACATGAAAATCTTTTACAACTAGAAATGCTGTTAGCAAAGAAACAAAATGATACACTCGCTACGATTTAACTTTGACCATATCATTTCTTACATGACAGGTGATGTATGCCTAACAAGAGAGGGTTTGCCTGGTCTCAATCCTCAAGGAGTTCATGCTAAAGCAAGAGAGGGTTACATTGGTCTCAATCCTCAAGGAGTTCATGTCATAGCAAGAGAGGGTTACCCTGGTCTCAATCCTCAAGGAGTTCACGTCAAAGCAAAAGAAGCTTATTCTGGACTCAGTCCTCAAGGGTTTGAAGGGATAGCGTACAATAGCGTGAAGTTCATAAAGTTGAATTAAGCGAAGTATACCGATAGTCTCATAATCCATTTGACATATATACATCTATTACAAATAATATAGACCTGCCCACATGAACTCCTTGAGGATTGAGACCAGGGAAACCCTCTCTTGCTATGACATGAACTCCTTGACCAAATCCAATATAGGTTTTAAGGTTAACCTTTTTGCAATTTAGTTGATTTATTTCTTTTTCTTTCGTTTTAATTTATTTTGTTTCATTTTTATTTTCTTTACGTGTGGGAAGCGCCAAAAATTGGTCAGTTCAATTTCCTAAGTGGTTGATGCATAATTCTATTATCTATAGAAGTTTTTTCTAAATTCAATGTGCAAATTGAAAACTTAACTCCATGAAAGAAAGGGATAGTAAAGTCATATATTGGTACGTGAATCCCTAAAATTGGTAAGATCAAATTGCCAAAGTGATAGATTATGATGCTGATCTAAATTTCTTGGCATGCCTGTCTACTTGAACAAGCAGGATTTTATTTTCAATGAATGGCGGTTTTTTTCTATTCAATTTATTTCTGAATTTTTCTCAAACTGAAATGATACCTTTGTTAAGCTGATTACTCCAATATTCTGACTGCAGGAGGTTACACCAAAACCAAGTCCAACAGCGGCTGAGAGAATGCAATCAAAGCCTTCAACTAATATTCCTATAATTTACAAAAAAACATTGTACATTTAACCTTTTACCACTTAGATAAATAATTTAATATTTTAATATGATGGAGAAACGCAAGAGTAATAGATAAAGAAATTCAAATGCAAGATTGAGTTTTGTACGTGGGGAATTATTAAAATATCCAATGTTGAAATTCGGCTAAATAACAATACTTACCTTTATGTTTATAAGTTTTACTTATAACCTCAAAAATACAAATTTTCGGACTCAAAAAGTTGGATCACCACAGTGTGGTGAATAAAAATGAATGGCACGCTGTTGCATGGAGTGCCTTTGTTCCATATATGAAATTGGTATGTCTTTCATCTCCATTTCAAGTTTGTGTGAAGAAGAAATGAATGAAACTATTTATGGGTCACTGCCTTCTTTTATTAAAAGCGTCATCAGAATTGTCGAATTTAAAGTCATCAAAGAGAAACTTCCAGTTCCAATGTCAAGTACAACAGTGTGCAATAAAGTACAGAAGCAGTTAGTTGAACCACTACACCACCAAATCCATGTTCAAATTTCGGTTAATTAATATACTTAACTCTCATATTACGTGTCAAAATAAATTTGCAGCTCACTCTATTTTAAATCCCTTTGGTCTCCCATAGAGATGGCGTGGGCAGTGTAATCTGTTTGTAATACAGCCAAATCCCTCGGTGGGAAGGCAATCTCGATATTCATTTCTCTAATTCTAACCCCGTTGGGTTCCTACGATAGACCGTTATATATATATATATATGGAATTAAATGAAAATCAACTAACTGCTTCTATATTTTAATTTTTAGGCCCTGCATTAGCGTAAATATTCGCAAATCCGGGGAGATGAACAAGTTTCCACGTTGACTGAATTTATAGACAGTTTATATATATATATATATATATATATATATATATATATATATATATATATATATATAATGTGTGTGTGTGTGTGTGTGTGTGTGTGTGTGTGTGTGTTATGTGTGTCGTTATCTTCAAAACGTCATACTCGGGCGGAAAATGTTTTAATATGCTTTCTCTGCTTCTTCGTGACCAGACTTAGAGGCCCATTGGTTAAACATTGAGAATTATGCATATGTATATATGACTTTACTTTGTTAGTTTATACGCTGTATAAAGTTTGAATTCAAGTCTCTTTTTGTTAATTGTAAGCCCATGAGTGTATCACAACCTCAGTGATGTAGTTCTTCTGTAATTGTCCTGAGACAGATATTTTGAATAAAAATTATCAAACAAAGAAGCACCTTTTTCGTGCAAAGCTTTACTGGTTTTCCCTGTTCCTTTCATCATTTGAGTAATTTGTTCTCTAGCAGCTCTTTGCCATATTTTTATATTGGACTAAACTACTAAATGTTTTGATTTCATCTGCACTGGGGAGAAAATTGACTGTAGGAAAAAAGCAAATACAATCAGAAGATATGGGTAATCATCCTGAAATATATTTGTTGAATATGAATTGGAATTTTTTTATGAACAATAAGACCATACCCAAAAACATTTACAACATCAGAAGAAGGGAACGCTGCTTTTTGTGTTCTTCAACTTGTAGGTAAATGGTACCTTCAACAATATGTAAAATGCTTACACTTAATACTAAGTTTCATATGATCCCAAATTTGATTTTAACTACATAAATAATCAGATATTTATCAACACTACTTGATAAAATCAAACACCATTCTACATTGGCGATGTATGCATCACATATGATTTCAGCAATGAACCGACAAACAAACATTACTTCAATAGCAATTCAATTAAACCAACTATATAAATCTAACACATACCTCTGTTGATAGCAGATGGAGGTGGTGGAGCAGCCCCTGCTATTCTAGCACACGTGTAGTAATCCCCTATGGATTCTATAACTGATGTTATAACACCTGCTATAAAAGCTACAAACAATCCAGAATTGAATGTCGGCATACCATATCGTCCTGAAAAGATGATAATTAATAATCACAAATGTCCTTACGGAGAAATATGCTACAAGATAAAGACATGAAAACTCATGACAGACCAAATTTGCATGCTCATTTAAATCATGCTTTTAGCTTTGTAGTCTTAACTAGAGTAATGACTGTCGGAAACGACAGTGATCCCCGCACCCCCTGTTTGACATAGAAAACAGCTATAGACACTTGGAATCATATATTTTGGAAATCAAGTTTGTGAAATGTTTCTTCTAATTCTAACAAATTTTTTAACTATGGTTTCAATGTAGAATTCCAAAAATATGTGGTCTTTTACACTTTCAGGAAATTTACCAA
>MJUU01003410.1:10604-26942 GCA_002080025.1 Modiolus philippinarum | reverse complement strand
GTTTTTGCTCTAACTAAAAAGTCACAGTATAAACTGCATTGAAATGACCACATGCAGAAATGTAATTACAGCTGTTTCAGGTAACCACGTTTCATCGAAGTTTGCAAACTTTCTACCCCGGCTTTCTACCTAGGTTGGCTTTGCCTAAGGATGTGTATTGATGTATGTAGTTACAGTGGGAAATCTAGTGGTATAAAATTATCTCCCCTCTGGAAAAGCTCTTCTGTGTTCAAAACTTTTTCAGAACAAATTAACAGCACGACGACGAAAATAAACAATCGACAAAATGTCAAGATTTCAAAAGAAATAAACAAATACAATAATAGTGAAAACGTCATTCAATTGCCAGATCTTTACTTTGTAGTTAAAAAGAGATTAAACTTGCCTCCAGGAAGAGGTAATATGCGAATTCCTGACATAATTTACAGTCGTGATGAAACTATTCAGTGGAAAGTCTGGTCAAAATCAATTGCTATAGGGCGTTAAAATGCATGTACCCAGACTAAAATTATATGTACAGATAGATTTTTAACATACTTTACTTATAGGTCAATTTAGCGACGATTCTTGCATAAGAAACACCGAGATCCAAAACGCATTATATGTTACTAGGCAAAATCATATCATCTTGAAACAACGCCATTTTCCTTTTATACCCAAGATCTCAAAGGGTAATTATCAACACAAGATTTCATTGGTTCAATCAAGGAAAAAGGCGTACCTTCAGTTAAAGCCCATTCAAAGACCCCACGTGCTTAGTGAATAAAAATCGATTTTGTTTATGTAAACAAAAACGGTTACCAGGTAGAAGTGGTCGTTTTATATACATTATTTCGTCGAATCCACTGCGTGTATCCAGTCCAAAATTTGCAAATGAATCGATAAATATTAAAAATTAAAGTATATTTTTCCTAAAAATTTCCGTTGTAAAGAAATGCCTAGATCCAAAACCCTTTGGAATCAGGTATATTCCGGAAAATCTCATTTTTCATAAAATATACTACTCAACAAAAGTAACGATACACAGATTTTATTAAGCAGAAAACCAAAACTCATAGATAAAATGTATTTTTTGCTTGTAAGAGTAAACATCATCTCCGAAGATTTCTTTTACAATTTCTGAACCATTTCCGGTCACGGTCAAGGTAATAATCCGGAATTTCTGTTTGCAGGCGATAATAGTGAGTATGTCCACATTTTTTTTTACCAAACCATCACATTTTCGAATCGGCTGAAGTAAAATCTCTGTTGCTATGTCGACCATGATTTCCTCGGGCCTATTTTCCGTTTTCAACTACTGATCTCATAACGGTAAAACGCGTGTTATGCGATCTTGACGTTGTGACGTCTCACCGGACCTGCAGCCAAGTGATTTATCATTTGATGAGCATGTTTTCTGTGGATTCATTGATAGTCTTTAGTTTGTTCTTCTTTTCACATAGCAATGAATTTCGAGGGTAAAAATCAAGTTCAACGGTCTGACTGTGCTAAGTCATTGTCAACATTGATTTTGGATTGAACGGGCATCGAAATGAGGCATTGTTTGCCACTTTTTAAGATGGCAAAGTGTTAACATGATTAAGTATCCAAATTATGGACATCAAACAATTTAAATTATCCATCTGTTAACGGCGAACTAGATCATCAGGTTAAAAATTACAATTCCGGATTTTCATCGTATCCGTTTCGGAATTGATTTAAAAATTGAATAAACAAATGCGTTTTGACGTTAAATACATTTATACACTAAAATAAAAATTTTAAATTGCAAAACACAAAAATATTTACAAAATTAATTGTGTATCGTTTCTTTTATTGAGTAGTATATATGCAAGAAATATCATTTTTTTTTTTTTAAATATCATTTGTCAACATCAAGATACATCACATGAACATAACAGGGTATAAATTTTCTTGTTATAAGTAACTTTTAGCCGGTCTTAACAACGAGTTACAAATTGAAATCGACATTTTTATCTTTTCTTAAGGAGAGTTCATATTCCATTGTTTTAAATGTCCAAAATGCCCAAGGCAAAATTCACACCTTGGTGAAGAGATAATAGTCCTTTTCATAGTTTTATTAGAAGGCGAAAAATAATATTATCTTCATGTTATTGATACATGTATATAGTGATAAAGGTATATGTCAATCTTTCTGTCTCTGGAACAATTTTATTCAGTTTTTATAAGGATTTTGTTTAAAGATTGCAGATTTACCAAATATAATTTGCCTCTCCTGGTCTGTAGTCCTATTATTTATTGTTTACAAATACTTTAAGTTCTTTGAAAAGTTATCTTGATGACTTTAAAGTAAATACCACCACTGATTTCTGACATTTGAAAATATATTTCCATGAAGCAAAATATGGTTGTCTTTATGATACAATCTGGAATAGTCTGTAATTCACCTGAAGTTGTGACTCTCATGGTTGACTACTTAAAGTCATTTAAATATGATTTCTGATTGGACACCTGGATTTGTTATTAATAGCAATACACATTCATAGGTAAACCAAAAATGAATAAAACTTAGCTAGCAAGTTAGATAATTCATTTGCATCATGCTTAGTTGAATCAGCTGTAACAGTAATTTCGGTATTTTGTTATTTAAGATGTTAATAATGTTGAAACATTGTAAGTCCTTCTGGTCAAGTTGTTTTATAGAATATTCATAATTCAGATCTCGTCCAAACAACTGGAAACGAAAGTTTTTATTTTAATGAAATGTTTATACATGTATACTTTTATTTCTGAGCAAATCTTTGAACCGAAATTACCATATATTTTGGGTTTGAAGTATTAACAATTGGTTACAATGCTTGCTACATTAATTTCTACTCACTGTTGGTTGTATTTATCAAATCTGGTGTTTCAGTAAACGTTGAATTCAAATCAGGACACTTCCACTTTTCAAAATCCGTCAGTGCAAGCATCGGCACAATATATGCAAAAGCTGGACACTGAACTATTGGCAATCTAAGCACAAAATTAAATCAACCAAATTAGGAAATGTCAGTTGTTCAAAATAATATAAATTAAGTGAGAACCGAACCGTCAGCCTAAAACGAACAATCCAAGGACAATCGCAACATCAGAAAAACAAAGAAACATATACATAACATGAGTACGGCACAGAAAAAATGAACACACACACACACATATATACAAAAAAGAACAACACGGGTCTAATAAAAACCATGGGTGAGATCAGGTGCACCAGTAGAGTAAGTATCTCCTGCTTCTTAGCAGACACCCGTCGTGTTGAACGTGTCAACTCCGGTAGAGGAAAAACAAACTTTAGTGGCAAATAGAAAGATATGTTGTCATCTGGGAAACAGATATCCCATAGCGGTCCACAAGATCGCGATGTCGACCGTAAAACTTCTGCAGTAATGACTTCAAGTTATGGGTAACATATCCTTGCTTAAGTAACCTATTTGTAAGCAACCGAACTCTATCAAGGTAGTCACTGTATCGACCACAGGCCCTTCAGTAGCGAATGAGTTGGGAGTTGTAAACTCCATATGACGGTGCTTTTGGAATGTTGCTTCAAAGAAAAGGGAAGTTAACTATTGGAAAAGTGAAGTCATCGCGTTTGTCATACAGCCTAGTTTGTAGTGTACCTCTGTTGTCAATTTCAAGATGAAGGTCAAGGATTGAGGCCGATATGGAAGTATCTGCAGTATCCTTAATTTTGAGCTCTTTTGGATATATACGATGACGAAAATCACCAAAGCAAGGGTTTTTTAGTGATAAAATATCATCTATGTAAGAGAAGCTGAAATTAAAGGACTGGGCCAGCTTTTTATCTTTATTTTGAAGAAGTCCTTTGGTGCATTCAGCCTCATATGAGTAGAAAAACAGATCGGCTTAACGAGGTGCACAGTGTGTGCCCATTAGAATTCCGACAGTCTTTTGAAAACAAGTCCTCAAAACTGGTCAAAATATTGTCGATCAGAAACCCTAACATTTTTATCACTTCTTCCTATTTATATTTTTTATGTGATTCTGAAGTAAGCTCGTTCTCTGTCTTTAACAATGTACTTATATCGTCGCTCGCCGTTCTTACGAGAGAAACATCTATAAATTAAAATTTCAGTTGTTCATGAGAATTGGTAGTATAAAGTGTGGAAAAATCAAAAGTTTTATGGCTGTTACAGTGTGATAATGATCTCGATTTTAAGATGTCAAGCAGATATGTAGATTTTTTTAATATCCACTTTCGTTTACACCATTTCTGGAAAAGCTAGTATCACAATATTTTTGAAGGCCCTCTTTTACGGCTTGAAGGAGAAAGGTAAATAGAATAGAAATAGGTTTTGTTGAGCATTTTGCAGGTCCAGCGATGTACGGTTGTTTGTATGGGCATTTGTGTAATTTTGGTACGCAGTACAAGGAAGGGAGATCAGTGTCTGCATCTTTGGTTGAAATCCCAGAGGAAAGCAAAACAGATTTATTATTCTCTAATATCTCCTCCTTAGACAGAGTAGTAGCTGTGGAGGTTGGATGCCCTGGTTATTACCAATGCCTTGCTCTTTCTTCAAACAATCGATGTAATGATTTTTACAAATGAAAATGATGTTATAAGGGGCCTTACGACATATTTGTCATGAATGGAGGACAAGTATCTGGCAACATCGGGTATTTTTTGAGAATGGATGATGCTTTAGTTCTCATTGACCCTCGTAGCTGACTGGTTCGCTTAAGAATCATGGAAGTCAGGCCTTAAACCACTCCGAAAGAGAATCCAGGTCTTCATCTTGTTCACGTTAGTCTTCTACAGCATCCATAATTAGTTTTTAATTTTGCTCCCAGTTGATGGATCTTCGTTCACGGAATTTTTTACCTTTTGAAAGGATTTCACTGAGAGACGGGTTTTCGATGATATCCAAATTATTATCAAATTTTTACCCTAAAATATATTAGACCCTCATATTAGGTAATGTTGTTGCATTTCCACTTCACATTTCATTTTCATATTTCATTGAATTTTTAGTGTCAACTTATGGCATTTCCGACTAGAAGTATCTGATTAAGAACTTATATGAACAGGAATAATGGTCAGATAAGCTCAGATAAGGGCTGTGTACGAAAAGGAGTACTTGTAAGTTTATAAATCTTAACACTGTAGATGTTGTGTTTTTTTTTCTTTTTTCTTTTTCATTATATCTCCGAAGAAGTGTCCTTAATGGTTGATTGACTGTTGGATAATTTGTCGTCATTATACCGGTATAAATGATTATTTTGGACATTGTGGGATCGGCTGCCAAACAACAAATTAAACTCTTCTGTTGGTACAAAGTCCGGCTGTCTCGGGCTCCTATTGTTGTACAAAGTCCGGCTGTCCCTGGCTCCTATTGTTGGTACAAAGTTCGGCTGTCCCGGGCTCCTATTGTTGTACAAAGTCCGGCTGTCCCGGGCTCCTATTGTTTTACAAAGTCCGGCTGTCCCGGGCTCCTATTGTTGTACAAAGTCCGGCTGTCCCGGGCTCCTATTCTTGGTACAAAGTCCGGCTGTCTCGGGCTCCTATTGTTGGTACAAAGTCCGGCTGTCCCGGGCTCCTATTGTTGGTACAAAGTCCGGCTGTCCCGGGCTCCTATTGTTGTTAATGATTTCTTCTTGTCTTTTTATTTGTGTTTTTGTTGTGGACTTTGGTAAAGGTGGGTCTCGATGGGGTATAAGCGGGAAGCGGGATTGGCCTTTTTAAGTAAGCGGGAAACGGGATCTTGGCAAAAAAGTGCACGTGAAAACGGGAAAGGATGTCGAGCGTGAAGCGGGAACCATTGAAAATTCAGCCCGTGAAACCGGGAAAAGCCGGCTCTTTAAGAGTCTTTTAAAATATTTTCCCGCCCGGGAAACGGTAAAATGGATAAAAAATTGTCGAGATTTCGGGAAAGGGACCCCCATCGAGGCCCCCGTAAAGGGTGTCTGTGATTGAAATTTTAAGTCATTTGAGATTTTTATATTTCATTTTGTATTATAACTTATATACCTTGTTCCAATATAGGTTTGTATGAGTGTACAAATTCCACATGAGAATAACATGTTTCCCAGCATCATGGATGTCACCTCTATATCACCTTCAGCACAAATTATAGTTGCCAGGAGACCAGGTGTCGCTAAATTCGAACTTAAAAGCATTAGATAGTGCTGCAAAAAAAAACAGAATACCTCATTTAATATAAGCTGTTTTTGTCAATAAAGAATACATTTGTTGAAAATTGGACAACATGAGTTTGATTGATCAAATTAACAGTCAGATATGGATTATTCTCTGGGGAAAACCAAATCTAGGTACATGTATGTGAAAACGTCAAAATTATCTGGAATCATCCTGAATTGTCGCCCTGTATTTCAAATGCATGATTACATATAATTACATATAAATAATAAGATAAAATGTCAATTATTTTGATTACATTGATTCCTCCAAACTCTACAGTAAGGTAACAAAACAAAATGTTTATTGTTGCTATTATTATTATTTTCTTAACTCTATGCCATGATAATACTGAGCGTAGGGCAAATGGGAGTCATATTGTCTTTAGATTGAGTATTCCTAAGGTATATGTATGAAATATAAAAAAAGACTAAACCCAAGAATATAGTTATGTCTTTAATGCACAACTACGGGTTCTGCTCGCGGTAAACGGGTCATTATATTGTTTCTAATATAGAACTGCTCGAAGTTTTTTTTTAAACCGAGAATATATACTAGTATGTACTGAATGGATTGGCATTCGAAAATCTACTGCAATAATTCTATAAAAACTGCAGTGCTAACAAGATGGTAGTTATCCACTGTGGATTATCGACTTTTATACATATACCTGTATTGAGAACAAGATGGTAGTTTTCCACTGTGGATTATCGACTTTTATACATATACCTGTATTGCTAACAAGATGGTAGTTATCAACTGTGGATTATCGACTTTTACATATACCTGTTTTGCTAACAAGATGGTAGTTATCCACTGTGGATTATCGACTTTAATACATATACCTGTATTGAGAACAAGATGGTTGTTATCCACTGTGGATTATCGACTTTAAAACATATACCTGTATTGCTAACAAGATGGTACTTATCCACTGTGGATTATCGACTTTTATACATATACCTGTATTTCTAACAAGATGGAAGTTATCCACTGTGGATTATCGACTTGCATACATATACCTGTATTGCTAACAAGATGGTAACTATCCCCTCGATTTTTATCAGATACCTGTATTGCTAACAAGATGGTAGTTATCAATAGTGGATTATCGACTTTTATACATATACCTGTATTGCTAACAAGATTGTAGTTGTCCACTCGTTTTTTAATCAGATACCTGTATGATAATATGATGGTAGCTATCCACAGTGACTATCGACTTTTATACAAGATAATTGTATTGCTAAAAAGATGGCAGTTTTCCACGGTGGATTATCGATTTTTATACAGATACCTGTATTGCTAACAAGATGGTAGTTCTCCACAGTGGATTATCGATTTTTATACATTTACCTGCATTGCTAACAAGATGGTAGTTATCCACGGAGGATTATCATCCACTTTGTACTGTAATCCAGATAATATACCAGCTGTCGACATGCTTTTTTAACTATGTTTATTGAGATATCTGAAACGACAGTATGTCTATGGTGTTACATCTATCTATGCATAGTAATACAACAAAATAAAAAAAATAAATAAACAATATTCCATATCTAGATTTAAATTTTTGTTATCTGCACTGGTTAATTATGGCGCTCTGCAGAACTAGAATTTACTGTAATTTCGAAATGTAGTTGTTTTTAATTATTACTGATATGGAAATATGTTCTCTTTTGTTTTAGCAAATGCTTACTATGAAAGGTGTTAAAATATACTATATAATAAAAACCACACATGTGTAATTATTCAAATATTTACACTCAAAATCTGTTGAAAAGTAAATGCGAAGAAGCATATTTACAAGTTATACGTACCTTGGTAAGTAACATTCCAATTGTGCAGAATTAAAACAATAAATAAGTATAATTTTACATTTTAACAAATGAGATTTATTTGATTCTGATCTCTCGAAGAATGTATTAGTCAATAATGTGTCTAAATTATTTTTGAAGCGGAGACGATCGTACTCCCAGTATCACTGATGTGAGTTGAAACTATCAAAATTATTATTCCACACTAAGTTGGACAAAGGTAAATTGATATTCAAACTACCCAAATGTCATGAGTGTTGCATTGCAACAATAATGGTCAAACTGGACGGTTCTCGGAAAAGTTAAACCATCAGTTAACTGTAAAATGTATCCGAGGCTAGTTATATTTCTGTTCAGCCTTCACTATTTCATTAAATGAAGGAAATCATACATTTATAGAGCGTAACTCAGGAGCGTAACAAACAAAATGTTACATTTTACAATTATTTTTTTCTTAAAATTTGAGATGTCTTCAGATGTATATGTCGTGTGGTACCTTATATGACGTCAATTCGTGTATTTAGTTTTTAGATAATGAGACGTTTTATTTGTGCATTGTTTTAGTTCTTCCAGTAGTATACAAAGATAAACGCTTACAAATATTTATTGGAACTAGGGGACTGTCCCGTCAAAACTTGATAACATTGTATTTGAATCTATCTGAGAAAAATTTCATTGAGTTCTCAATGCACGATGTCGTGATGCATTGTTTTCCAATTCAGTAAACTACCAAATATTTGGTAATCTTGTGTGTTATTTCTTAATTCATAATGGTTAAGATATATGCAATAAAAATCGTATGCGTAAAGCTATTCATCTTACCTTCAAGTTTGTTTCTCGTTTAAAATGGAAATGTATATATAACAAGCTATTTAACCTTAATACATCTATTGCAAAGTTGAATGGTTTACAAATGCAGCTCGGGGCACGCATTTGGGGTAACTGTACATGAAAACAACCAATTTTATCTCTAGGTCGTTGACAAAATGGTAAGTTTTTGCAGTATTTTCTTTTATTTATGACAACTGTTTTAGTAATGATATTAAAGATTATAATTCAAACATTACCGTTACCCCCTTTAGTCATTCCTGTTCACCGTTTCACGAAACGCTAATCTTGAGTCTGATCTAATGAAAGTTTATGATAAAATGATGTGTATCAGTTTACTCCAAGTATAATGTGTTGTAGCCTATTGCAATAAGAATTTGGGACAAAAAGTTCGTATTCTATTTTGAGCCACATTTGCTGATATTTTGGTAAACTGATACAAGTGAAAAACAAAAACTCAAACTTAATCCTTCTATATTTACTTAACTGTATTACAGATGCAAGCACAAGTGTTCAAACAACGGCAGTAGAATACCGAGGTAGTCAAAAACGAGACCAAATGAAAGTCGGGGATAATGTCGTTGCCACTGTCTGTCCGTCAGTTCCAGGCAGGACAGTCCCGTATTCATTGACGTTGATTTTACCTTCGAGAACTACCTCTAACTGGTACTCTATCCACTCTATCTGGTACTCTATCTACTTGACCTTATTGGAAAATTTACATCAGTGTATATTTACTTTATTACTTTATATAAGGTTGTATTATTTCATCCTTTTATATGATTTCTTTAACATTCAGGGTCGCTGAATTCATATATGAAACATAGAAAAAACATCGCTGAAATGATATACGGAATTACTCAAAATATGTCGCTGAAGTGATAGTCGCTGAAATGATGATGTCTCTGAATTTATACGCACCCTTAAAAACAAGTATGATTTAAATAAATTGTTTCAAATAATTGCATTGTTAAAACCTTGGACCCCGGACGGTAAGGATTTGGTCTCTACGGTGAGTGTTTCACTTGCACAGTGCTTTGGAGAACTGTCGCTCTTGTTTTATCATCTGATCTATCCGGAAGAAATCGCAATTAAAGATACTACAGACGCTTCCACATCGGCCTCATTCAGTGGCCTTCATCTTGAAATTGACAACAGAAGTGGACTACAAACTAAGCTGTATGACAAGCGCTATGACTTTACTTTTCCAATAGTCAACTTCCATTTTCTTTGTTGCAACATTCATACAGCATAAGGAGTTTACATCTTCCAACTCATTCGCTACTCAATGCCTGTGTCGATACAGTGACTTCCTTGATAGAGCCCGGTTGCTCACAAATAGGCTACTTGAACAAGGTTATGTTACTCATAACTTGAAGTCATCACTGTAGAAGTTTTGCGTTCGACATCACGGTCTTCACTGGGGTAAATGTGATATCCGTAACTGCAGTTACCGACATCCCAAAATGGCGGACGCTGTTTCGGCTGAAACTAATGACCGTCGATTTTGTTATAATAACGCATTGTTCTTGNCAGGGCTGCCAAGTTTTGGGAAGCAAAATGCGTGAGATTTCCAAAAATTTATAAAGATCAAAGGGAAAATAAAAAAGATCAAAGAAATTTGCTGAAATTTAAGATGAAAATGCGTGACTCTCACGCCTAATGCGTGAGACTTGGCAGTACTGAGTAACCTCTTCCAAAAACAGCGGTGATGTCGGTAACTGAAGAAACTGATATCCGTAACTGATATTCAACTTCTTGATTAAGTTGTCCGTAACTGTTGATTTATGTTATAGATATGTCATTTTTAATTCTTGTTTTTTAGGATCACACGAACAAATTTTGAATCAGTCGACCCTATGGCCCTATACCGTGTAGCGGGAAATTTTCGCGGAAAGACTTAAATCACGAAAATAAATTCCGCGAATAATTTATATATTCTTAGGATATATATAGGATCTTTGAAAATCCGCGAAAATTTAAAACGTTAAAATTTTTGGCAAATTTTTTCCACCCAAATCCGCGAAATTTTTGACCCGCGAAAATAACCCGCTATACGGTATTTCGGTCAAGTAGACATGACCTGCATTCTCTTGTTTCCGGTTTTAAAAAAGAAAACAGGTCTTTGACAGTTGGGAAAAACAAAATTACAATCATTTCTTTCAAAATTATCACCGAAAAATATTAACATTTCTTATAGGACTGGAACAAGGTGAGATTACTAATTCGAATTCCAAAACTTATATACAGAGTTTCAGGAAAATCGCCAAAATTGGAATCAAACGGACTTTTGCAATGATACTATTGAAATCAATAATTATTGCAATAAGGGTTTCAAAAAGACATATTTGTTTCGTAGAATTCCCCAAAAATAACAAGTTTTTTTCAGAGTTAAACAAAAAATGATTATCTTACCATTGACACAAAATATTGCTAGATATGATTCAATGACAACCTATGATAGTTTGAAAAAAAGATATCACAATTAAAATAAAAACATTTAGCAATCTTACCATTGAAAATGATCATAATTACATACGGACTTTAAAATAATGGTTGCTGGGTAGAATTCCAAAATATAACCGGTCTCGGAGAGCTTCAGGAAGTATTCCAAAATTAAATCATATTTTGGAATTCAGAACTGAAGTCAGATAATGGATCAACAGAGCTATTCCAAATATACCCTATTAAGAATACAACCTATTAAATCCAAGTTATACATAAAGTTCCAGTCATATGCGGATTACTTGTGTTTTTGTTGTTTTTTGGGGGGAGTTGTATTTTTTTATTTTTTTTTTTACATTTGTTGTTTTGTTTTGATCCATCAAGGCCATGCCCCTAGGTATCACACAAAAAGTCTACTATTATTAGTTAAACATACATAATGGAACTCATTTATAAAGTTTAATGTTAAACCATGAATACGTCTGCTCAGAAGTTTTCACTTATTACCGGACAACTCGAAATACAATTTCGCCTATTTTGATTACCTGAGGGCAAATTTCGAAATTCCGAAACCAGCGGCACAGACAAGATTTAAAGTGTTACTTATACAAGACATAAACGATAATGGAAATTCCTTCGTTTATTGGATATTTTCGCCCAGACTTTGCCGCGGGGAAATTTTGGCAATAATTTGCCTCGGACAGAAAGTCCAAACTTATAGTGCAATACCGCAGATCATACTATAGTATTGTTAGAATTTGGTGATGACCAGTGTTTGTCTACACTGTCAGACAAACGATATCTTTTACCCTAAACACTTTCTGCTAGCTTACATTTTCGTAATGTATAATGAGTCTAATTTTATCATCTTTCCCACAACAGAAACAAGAATCAAGCAAACTGATCTTTATAACAATTTATACCCAGATTAGACCAGTTATTATCCACAAAATAAAAACAAAAACCATTCTCTTTCAGCATAGATTCGGCATTCGTGTGATTTCCCCACAATACAGTATAAAACATCAAACAACTCTTAAAGATACATTGTCAAACATTGTTCCTTATTTCATTCAATAGTTCTCCCTGCCAGTTACGGATATCTTAAATTTTAGTTACGGACATCAGCGAAAATTTATTTTTGTCAGTTACCGACATCCCCGCAGTTTTTCTTACCGCTAATTTCTCCGTAAAACGAATAAATTATGACAAAACTTTTAGCATTTAAGCTACTAATTAAGTAATGCATCAAATTAGACATGAAACACAGCAGAATAATTCGTTATTATTACAAGATCGACAGTAATAATATTTAGCCGAAACAGTGTCAGCCATCTTGGGATGTCGGTAACTGCAGTGGGTCTTGCAGCTTGGTCTTCACTTAATAACTTTAAAAAAAGTATTTAATTTTGTCTTTTATTTATCATTATTACTTGGGAAGATCAAGACTAAGATGTCGAATTGAAAATTAAGTTATAATACTTAAAGTTATAACGGTTGTCAAAAACATCGACATACGAATACTGAAGGCAGTAAGGCAGAAATGGAGGAACTCTACAATCTAAATGCTGAAATATGGTAAATCACAAATAAAAACATCATGACAAAGATTAAAGTAAGTGAGAAGCGAACTGTCAGTATAAAAAAGAATGGCAACAACGGAAACACAAAGATACAAAGACATCACATGAATACGGCACAGAAAAGAATATTTTACGAAAGGATATAGAGTAAATGAACATGAGACCCCCGTGTTAGAGATGTATGCTCTTTAATTTTCTTAGATATGGTGTACTTGTACATGAGATAATATCTCATGTGTACACCTTGTTCAATTACTATCATCTAAATTGATGTAAATTCTAAAACCGAAGGATTAACTCCCTCCATCATAGTTTTGTCCTTAGCTATATTTGATATTATTGATTATTCGGATTTCGTTTGGTTTTATGCATTTTAAACATTTTTTGAAAATATGGAATTCCTTTGTTTGGGTTCTAGTGCTGCTGATGAGGAGTAAATTTCCGAAATGGCCATACAGCTCATTAAAATCATTGTAGTAGGAGTTAACTTATGTGTTATGGTCTCATGTTCATTTACTCTATATCCTTTCGTAAAATATTCTTTTCTGTGCCGTATTCATGTGATGTCTTTGTATCTTTGTGTTTCCGTTGTTGCCATTCTTTTTTATACTGACAGTTCGCTTCTCACTTACTTTAATCTTTGTCATGATGTTTTTATTTGTGATTTACCATATTTCAGCATTTAGATTGTAGAGTTCCTCCATTTCTGCCTTACTACCTTCAGTATTCGTATGTCGATGTTTTTGACAATCGTTATAACTTTAAGTATTATAACTTAATTTTCAATTCGACATCTTAGTCTTGATCTTCCCAAGTAATAATGATAAATAAAAGACAAAATTAAATACTTTTTTAAAGTTATTTAGTGAAGACCAAACGCTTGAGTCTATTCTCCTTTCTCCTATCCAAACATAAATTATAAGAAACAACCATTTGATACACTAAATTGGCCGCTCATTTTTATTTATTTCCTTATTTTAGGTTTTGTCTATCTTTCATATATACTCTTGCGATATCAATTCTAAAAGGTCCCCCGAAGTATAGTTATGATGGACAGGTGCAAAAAAAAGTTTCTGAATACATGACAATTGATAGACCAAATCATATTTCTATAAACTTGACTGCATTTTCAGCTTAATTGTCATATCCTCGTTTGGGTAAACTGTCGTCTACAACCTCTTTTTGCATTCTAAACAGTTTTCGTTATGAGAATATATACAATAAAATCGTAAATTATTTTGATTTTTCTTTCAACTTAAATTCTCATATTCTGATATTGAAAAATGAAAATGTAAGTTTGTTATGAACAAATATTTTGTTAAAAGTGATTCATATCTTTTCAGACAAACAAATCAATGCTTTTTTTCTTTTTTTTTGTACCAGACAAAATTAATTTTGAATTCTCCGAATTAAAAACAAATATGATTTCAATTTCAGTAAATTTCCTGAAACTCTCAAAGAGCAGTTATTTTGGGAATTCTAATTCATTTTTAATATGTTTTACCTAAATAAGTCATTTTCAATAAATGAATTTGTATTCTACCTAGCAACTAAACAGTTTGAATACTTTTCTACTCAACTAAATAATTTCCATTAGCTTGAATGCAAAAAATAATTTGATTCCAATTTTGGTCAACTTTCAAAGATATCTAGTCTTAGCAACCATACTTTTAAATGAAGTTGATTTTCAATAATTTGACAAATAGTTATTATCAGAGTTAGGTAAACTTATTCTAGCAACATACAGTTTGAATACGTTTAAGACCATTGACGACAAGGATTTGGTCTCTACGGTAAGCCTGTCTCTTGCACAGTACTTGGAGAACTGTCGTTCTTGATTGTTTCATCATCTGATCTATCATGAAGTTCTCGCAATTAAGGATAGTACAGACACTTCCACGTCGGCCTCATTCATTGGCCTTCATCATGAAATTGACAACAGAGGTAGACTACAAACTAAGCTGTATGACAAGCACTATGACTTTACTTTTCCAATAGTCAACTTCCCTTTTCTTTGTAGCAACATTCCTACAGCATAAGGAGTTTACATCTTCCAACTCATTCGCCACTCAAGGGCATGTGGTCGATACAGTGACTTCCTTGATGGAGCTAGGTTGCTCACAAATAGGCTACTTGAACAATGTTATGTTAATTATAACTTGAAGTAATTACTGCAGAAGTTTTGCGGTCGACATCACGATCTTGCCGCTATTGGGTATCTGTTTTGCAGATGACACATATCTTTCCCTTTAAAGCTAAGAATTGTTTCCCATACCGGATTTGAATGTGATACTGGATTTTGACATTTTTAACGCGCTGGGTGTCTAAAAGAAGCAGGAGATGCTTACTCTACCGATGCACCTGATGTCATCCATGGTTATTTATATATAGATCCGTGTTGTTCATCTGTATCCGTGTTTCCTTGTTTGTTTTCTGTGTCGTATTTATGTGATGTCTTTGTATCTTTGTGTTTCCATTGTTGCCATTCTTTTTTAAACTGACAGTTCGCTTCTCACTTACTTTAATCTTTGTCATGATGTTTTTATTTGTGATTTATCATATTTCAGCATTAAGATTTTAGATTCCTACATTTCTGCCTTACTACCTTCAGTATTCGTATGTCGATGTTTTTAATTATCGTTATAACTTTAAGCATTATAGCTTTATTTTCAACTTAGTGTCTTGATCTTCCTAAGGAGTAATGATAAACTAAAGACAAAAGTAAATAAGTGAAGACCAAACGTTTGAGTCTATTCTCCTTTTTCCTAGCCAAACATTATTTATAAGAAACAACTATTTAATACACAAAAATTGGCCCCTCATTTTTATTGATTTATCTTTATTTGCTTATTTTAAGTTTTTTTTTATCTTTCATATATATTTTTGTGATATCAATTCTAAAAGGTCCCCCGAGATATAGTTGTGATGTACAGGTGCTAAAAAAAGTTTCTGAATACATAACGATCTGATAGACCAAATCATATTTCTATAAACTTGACTGCATTTTCAGCTCAATTGTCATATCCTCATTTGGGTAAACTGTCGTGTACAACCTCTTTTTGCATTCTAAACATTTTTCGTTATGAGAATATATACAATAAAATCGTAAATTATTTCTAATTTTTCTTTCACCTTAAATTGTCATATTCTGATATTGAAAAATGAAAATAAAAGTTTGTTATGAACAAATATTTTGTTAAAATGGATTCATATCCTTTCAGGCAAACAAATTAATGTTTTTTTTTTGGTTTTTTTTGTGTTTTTTTTGTGGGGGTTGGGTTTTTTTTGTTTTTGTTTTTGTTTTTTTTTTTTTTTTTTGTTTGTTTTTGTTTTTTGTTTTTGTTTTTGTTTTTGTATTAGAGTATTTGGGAATCTGGATAACTTTAGTATTAAGGTTCACGATTGGACTGAAAATGTTAATTACAATTCTAAATTTCCAAGTCAATTTTAAAATGAAGGTTCGAAAGTAACATTTGTTTAAGGGATCGACCATTTAACTTGAAAG
>MJUU01003408.1:0-29681 GCA_002080025.1 Modiolus philippinarum | reverse complement strand
TTGTAAGAAGACAAATTCTGCTTAACAGACAGTTACAAAATCGAAAATATCATATATAAAGGTACCATTGCAAATAAACAAGCTTGAAAATACATAGAACTTGGGCAATAGATGACCAAAGTTCTTCGGAATATTTTTTTTACATATGTACAGATGGTGATGTAGGGCAATTGATTATTCCACGGCTCATATATATTGTTTCAAATACACAAAACACATTTTTATATCGGGAATAAACAATCAATGAAAATTTCACAAAATAAGTATTGTCTACTTATCAAACCAGGTCTTGTTCAGCTTATTTGACAAATTGCCAGGTCAGAAAAAAGCCGAAGCAAGGTATAGAATAATAGCAGAACCACATTTAATGAGAATTTTGATGTGTATAAAGCTATAATTTGCATATATAAATCCATCAAATTTTGATAATTAAGACAAATAACAGAACAGAATATCATAAATCCACTGAATTTTCACTTAAAAATGCAATTTTTTTTCAAAATTTTTATATGAATTGCATATGGAACCAGCTTGGCATTGTGCATGCTTATTACTTATTTAATAAGTAATCTCTTGTGAAATTATTAGCTTGGTTCCGAATGCAAGGCAGGGTCAAAATGCAATTTTGATATACCCCATGTTGACTATTTTTCCATAGGCTTAATGTTAAGGGTATTAGAAATGAGCCAATTTCAGTGGAATGAAGCAATGTTTTTTTTTTAAAAAAATACACATATGGTTAAAAACTACAAGTGTTCCAGTGTTGAAAGGTATTAAATAGATTATGCTTTTATCAAGTTTATTTTTTAGCAAATCAGTGGGCCGATTAAAGGCCTTAATGCAAACCATCCTTTGGAAACATAGGATCATTGTGATATTTAATTAGCCGACTTCATCACAGAAAGTCCTAAATTGGCATAATTATTCATCACAAACACGTGATCACAACTGTGAAACATGCAAACATCGGTTCAAATAAATAAATACCGAAGTTACTGTGAATTTTGATTCTGCATATGCGCATTTCGACAAGTTATGTCTCTTCAGTGCAGATAAAATCTAAACGTTTGGAAGACCATAAAGTCAAAGATGTTTAAAAACTGATAGAGAACAAATTACCAAATATGATCTAAAAAGAAATCCAAATCAGCTAAGGAAAGAGCTTTGCACGAGGGAGATACTCCTTAGTTGCAACACAATTTACAAAAATTAGATATTGTAAGGTTTCAAATAGAATCGGCTTTCGGGTCAGGACCGAAGTACTGACTACTGGGCTGGTGAATACCCTCGGGGACTAACAGTCCACCAGCATATGTATCGACCTAGTGGTAACAAATAAATGTTCAAAATGACATTAAATAGTATCTTTCACCACATTGATGAGACCACAATTGGCAGCCGTCCTGTATTTTCACCTTTTAAGGAAAACATATTTTACATGATGGAAATGAATACCAATTGCTTTTTTCAAACAACGTTTTAGTGCACTTCGTTAAACTGAAAGTTGTAATAATTTTTTTTACTGAGACTGAAACGTGCAGTTTTCCCAGACTTTAAGATCTCATACCACACAAACAAACAAAAAATCTTTCAGAAAAAACTGAAAGACATTTCACTGCTAACTGACGAACAGCCCTTCATGTAAAAGAATGGATCACAGGAAACACCTACAATGGCTGAAAATTATAATTACATGCTACAATCGACCAGGGTACTACACAGGAAAAACACGTATAAAACAGACCAACGTAGACAACGATAGGATCTCGGGACAGCCTCACTTGGCACCGGCACTAGCAAAAGCCAGCGGTAGGGTAAACCGATTTATGGGTACCCAAACCCTTCTCCTAAATCCATGTTTCATGAAACATGGATGAAGGATCGTGAAGACATAAAATAAACTGGCTAATTGCTCTTACAATCACTGTCAACTGTTGCGCAACAAAAGCAATGGTATCCTAAACTAGTAAACAATTACAACATATATTTAATTGCGAAGATATAAGGATTATCATGTGCATTTACTCTATATCCTTTCCTTCATCACCTATAAGCATTTTCGTTTTTACAAAATCAAAAACATTATTTGATATCATAAAAGAATCCAGTGTAAATTTTGATCAATTATCATCATTCCACAAAGAACTTTGGACTTTTAATTGCGAAGATACAAGCATTGTAAATAGTCTTGGGAAGTTCCTCTTGGAGTCTGGTTTAACTTAGCCTTATAGAATAGTTATACTGTAACAATATTTGGTTTTTTTTTACTGATCTTATTAATTAATAATATATATCAACTGTATGATATATAAATTGTTTTTTTAGTATTATGCTCATTTATGTCAGAATCGTTATTTGTGCTGTTAGTGCCCCTCATGGGACCATAAATGGTCAATAAACTTGTATTCCTTGTATAGACAAGCACAGGGTTCTCATCAATTCGATTTTTTAAGAAAACTTGGCATATGAAGTTTCAGTGAATCTAATTTCAAATGAATGACAAATGAGAAATATGTGGGAAATACAAATAGATTGTTTGAATAACATTTGCAATTTAAAAAAAGAAAGATAATAATAATGATAATACAATGCTGAAATTGGATATCCTTAGACAGATCAGCCGACGATAATTTTCCTAAACACTCATTTTTCATCACATTTTGTTAATTTCTTGTTTATTTATAGTTTCTTTTTCTAACACAAGACTTTCACTCAATTTTTCAGTCGTACTATTTGCTATGTTAATGAGGACAGTTGCTAAGCAGGAACAATTTGTGCAATCTTTTTTTTACTTTTATGCAATATAATATACTCTTGGTTATACAGTGGGGTGGGGTGCAGATATAACCTCTCGTCCAAGTTAACTTGGAGATCAGTCACGAGAACAGCTCCTCGAATCCTGACTGCTGTGGTCCTAGAATCATGTCTGCTTTAGTCATGACTGTTCTACCGAAATCTGTTTTAGCCATGACGGTTCTCCCCAAGTCTGCTCTGGACATGACTGTTCTTGTCAAGTCCGTTCTGGTTATGACCGTTTTTGCTAAGTCTGTTCGGGGCACGGCCGTTTCGGTCTATAAGTGTAAACGGGGTGTAAAATTAGATATGTCAGAATTTCCTGTTTCTCGAGGCCGAAACCGTTAAAATAAAAAAAACACATAAATAACATAAGTTATTTTACGATGTTTTCAATAATTATTTGTTCTCTATCAGTTTTTATACATCTTTGAGTTAACGGTCTTCCAATCGTTTAGATTTTATCTGCACTGAAAAGACCTAAGTTGTCGAAATGCGCATACTGTAAACGTGGTTATTTTCGCAGGGGGTTAATTTCGCGTTGTGTCAGACCTAAACCTTTCGCGTGGTTATAATATTCGCGAATATTAAAATTTTGATTGTAAAACCTTTATAATTAAAATTATTCGCGCGTGGTTATATTCGCGTAAAATTCTCAAACGCGAAATACTTGAAAATTACCCCCACACGAAAATTATCACGTTTACAGTATGCAGAAAGTAAATTCACAATCAATTCGGTATCTAGTTATTTGTAACCACTGGGTCGATGCCACTGCTGGTGGTCTGTTAGTCCCCGAGAGTATTCACCAGCCCAGTAGTCAGTACTTTGGTGCTGACCCGAAAGCCGATTATTTCTGGAACCTCACAATATCTATTTTTTTTTATAATTTTGATGAAAACTAAGGAGTATCTCCCTCATGCAAACCTCTGTCCTTAGCTGATTTTGGCTTTACCTTTAGATCATATTGGTTATTTGTTCTCTATCAGTTTTTATACATCCTTGAGTTTACGGGCTTCCAAACATTTAGATTTTATCTGCACATAGCTTGTCGAAATGCGCATATGCAGAAAGTAAATTCACAATCACTTCGGTATTTAGTCATTTATTTCAGTAAGCGCAATTTGATAAGTTTTCCTTTAATTAAATTCACGATTTAAAAAAAAATTGGTAATACATTTAAGGAAAATGACTGCTCCAAGTTAACTTTATGTGAGATTATGTCTGCACCCCAACGTAAATATGGAATATGTTTTGTTGAAAATGCCTGCGATATTGAAGGGATGTTTTTTTTCAAGAATTCAAACTATCTTTTAAAAATCGCCGAAATTATCACTTAAATCATTCATGTACACAATGGGAATAAAAATTGTTTTTTTTTTTTCGGAACTATTTGTACATACAAAAATTGATTAAAAAATGTCCCATTTTCACAAAAATGGGTTTCAGAACGGGTGGAAGGAGTGGTTTGAGAGATTCGTAGAATCAGAGACTTTTGTACTTCACAGTTAGAAAACAATAATTATCAGCAAAATATTATTCTTTCATCCGCACACTTTTGTGCATAATGGTTCTGAACTTAAATTTTGACTCAGAAAATACGGATATTCCATATTTATGACCAAGAGTATAATAAAGTAAGAGTTTAAAGATAGTTTTTTTTGTCATAATGAGAAATATTTTTATATAAAGAAAGGCACTCTTGACCTCTGGCAAAATATTATACGATTATATCATCACTTTATCGGATAAAAAGATAATAAACTTTTTAATTTCTTCAGTAGAAAAAAAACTGATGTGATATTTGAGGAGATAGTTAATGTACCAGTATTGTCATCAACGGAAGAATACCAAGACCAAGCATAAAGAAATAATGATATTTTAAATCGATGCCAAATATCATCTATGTAATTCTTACAAACACTACTACTTGTAAATAACAAAATGCCTAAGTTATTGTAAATTTACTTTCTACAAATGGCCATTCCGTTAAATTATGACTCTACAGTGCAGATCAAATCAAACCATAAGAATTCCAAAAATCAATAAATGTGTTAAAGCTAATAGGCAATAATTTATCAAAGGGATATGAATTAAAAGCCGAAGATCAGAGATTTGCATTGTAGGAAGATAAAGCCAAGCTTAAAAAAAATGTAATTTAGAAACGATAAGTTTCCAAATAAAATCAGGTTTCAGGTAAGCATTGCAGTACCTGAGACTTACAGTCCATCAGCAGTGAGATCGACAAATTGGTAATAGATAACAAAATATAGAAGTTACTGTAAATTTACATTCTTCAGATGGCCATTTCGACATCTAATGTCTTTTTAGTGAAGATAAAAATCAAAATATTTTTTATTATAATATTTTAAATATAACAGTGTCATCTTTTTTGAAAATAAAAGTATGAATTAAAAAATCCAGAGCTTGTAATAGTTTTATGCATGTTGTGAAACATTATTGCCTAGTTTCAGCACATGTTTTATTTCAGATCTTTTGAATTTTTTGCACTTTGAAATATCTAAAACGTTTGAAACCAATAAAGCACTTTCAAAATGCTTTGATTTTGACCATTTTAGAAAAACTCTGCATTAGAGGATGGCGCAAATTATTATTGCGAATGCTGACCATTACAAAATATTCTTTCATTTTAAGTTTTTAAGTTTTGGGAGACCTATTGTTTTACTGACGTTTCTCCCGCCTCAAAATTCTGCCAACCATTTTCTTGGAGAATAATAATCCAATCTTAAGCAAACTTTACAGTAAGATGGATCCTTATCCCGAAAGGTTCAATTAGTGCACTGATTTGGATAAAAATTTATAGAAAGGATATCTAACATACTTCAAACTACTCTCTGGTTTTCAAGACTTCAAAATGGCGACTCTTGCCATAGAAGCTGTCAAAATTTCGTTAAAATTGAAAGTATTTAAAAATTGAATGATACTCCGCAGAAAAGGGGCATAACTTGTACGAACTGGTTTCTAGTCCTGAATTCTTACTTGGTAGTTCGTTTTGGAGACTTTGTATTAGCATTATGATACAGTTCTAAAATTTTTATTTTTTTTCATTGTAATCTAGGCAACACTTTCAACAATATTGAAGGTAGAGGAAGATTTATTAATCTCTATATAGTACATTATTGTGGCAAAAAAGGGCTAAATCATGTTGACCACTGAAATTTGAATAAGTGTAATATAAAGTGACTATGGAGACAATGAAAAGCTCGACACAATGATTAGATGGACACAATAAGTAGGTTGATTCAGTGATAAGCAGGACAACAAGTAAGGAAAATAAAAATGAGCCCTTTTGGTCCCTTTAAGCTCGGATACTGTACGAGCTAAGCAAATCTGTTTACTCACAACTAAAGCTGACCCCAGGAAAAATTTATATTACGGTAACAGATAACGGTAATGGTAACAAGTCCGTTTGTTTTCGTCTTATTTGTGTTTTTCTTGTGTAGTTTCCTGGCAGATTACAATAAGTAGGTTGACTCAATGATTAGCAGGACAAAAAGTACGGAAAAGAGAAATTAGTCCTTTTGATCCTTTTAAGTTGGGATACTGTAAAAGCTACGCAAAATCTGTTTACTCGCAAATCAAGCTGACATCAGAAAAAATGTAAATAACGGTAACAGATAACGGCAACGGTACCAAGTCCGAGTTATTCACGTTTTTGTTCTTATTTGTGTTTTTCCTGTGTAGTTCACAGGCAGGTTATGGCATGTTATTATAATTTTCAACCATTGTAGATGTTTCCTGTTGTCCCTTTTAGTTTGTATGTCAAATTGGTCAATATACTTCTTAAACCTGATATTAAAAAGAATCCGAATGAGCAAGCCCCATTAAAATTCAATGAAAATAAAAATCTAGAGTACTTGAACAATTGCGATTTTGGTCCTTTCGACCTATGGTAGCTTGGAAACGGTAAGAGCTCGGTCAAATTCGTTGACATACTACCGAAAGCTCATAACAATAGGAATATGATGAAAAATAAAGATTTGACATATTTTTGCACATTTTGACCCTACATCTTGGAATGAGGAGAAAACCACGCAAAATCTGTTGTCATATTACGGAAAGCCTGTGTAAAGAGGAATCAAAAAGAAAAAATCCAACTGAAATTTGATGTAGCTGAAAATTGAAGGATATTTGAAACTTTGGCCCAGTCAAGCCCCTTATAGCTAGGAAATAGTAAGAGCTATACTACTACTAAAAACTTATGCCAGGAGCAATCCAACGAATCAAACCGCACTTAAATCTGATGAAAATAAATATGTAACATATTTTTTTTAAATTGCAATTTCAGTCCCTATGATCAATTAAAGCTCGGAAACCAATTTTATGTTGGGATTGCATCATTATCAAAAAAAATTATTTGATTTAACAAAAAATGTTTAAAATGTCAAAATCTACCATAATTGCATTTAGATTTGCAAAAGCAAGCTTGAGTCAATGCTTTTCTGCAATATTTGAACACAATGAGGAACTCTGAATATAGCCCTCAAATGAAATTAATATCAGAAAGCTTTTTGTAATATTTAAGGTAGATAGACACTGTTGCGCTGCGCAGTTTAATCGAGCATTAGAAAAATAAAGAATCGGATACGGGGTAGGTTTGATTTTCGGGCCTGAACAATAATTTGACGGCTCTTCCATCGTGACTTCAGAATTAAATGACAGATAAGAAACGTCTTATTATGTTTACTTTGCCGCGAATCGACTCCCTTTTCCCGTAAATGATGATTAATCCGGAAACTTTGTAAAATATCTCCGTTAATAGCATGGTGACATATACATTTTTGTATTGTTACCAATAAATTACATCATAGTCTATCTGTTCACAAAAATACATCACATTCTCACTGAAAAAAAAATTCATTTCTTTCAAGCTTAAAATTGCTTTTTCATATTTTCCCGTGCATTCTATGTAAATTTAAGTGAAAAATTGTCAAAAATGAGCAAACTTTGATCTCAATTCTAGAAAAAGCAAGCATGCTGACCCAATATTTTTCATTACAGATTTTGGGTAAGTAGGATTGGTACTTCAATTGTGCCGACTTACAACAAAATCTCATTGATTTCAATATTACTGTCTATCTACCTTAAGAGAGATGCACTTCAGGTATTTGTTGATTCTTTGAAAGTCTAAAGGTGAGTGTGTGATAAGATGAGGCAGTTTATATAAATGGATTTTACCGTTTTATGAAATAGTGAGATAACTCACGACAAAGTAAATAAAATATGACGTTTTATAGATGTCAATTAAGTATGACATCACAATGAAATAAACTTCTTGAATGAAACATAAAATTCATGAATTATGGACTCAGCATTTGCATCGAATTTCTCAATATGAGCCCAACTAGACCATTTAATAACAAGTTACAGTGAAAAGTGGAATTACCTCTTTATTCCAAACAAGAAAAAAAAACCAATGCAGTTTTGAATTTGATATTAAAATAAGTGAAGGAAATTCACAGGAATGACATCGCTTTATCTAATAACAAACTATATCTATTACTTTCATTTATATACAAACATTAAAAAATACTGTCCCTTTTTTGCTGTCCATTTTTGTCAAAATATTTTTCCATTTTACCAAAGTTTGATCATGTAGATCTTAATTTTTGTACCAAATACGAAATAATTAGTAAGGGTAATATTAAAATTACAGATTTTGAAGGTGCCAAATCCAAAGGGCAAAATATTTGCAAAACGTACAGGCATTTAAGAATAATGGGCTTAAACGGTTTTATGGCCTTAAATTGCAGAGGTTATTTATCAGAAGTTGAAAGATCTAGGAGAAGAGATGTTCATCTTAGTGGTCAGTCATAGTTCGAAACTTAAATTTTATACACTTAAAACAATGCATTTTGTTTGAAAAAGCTATATTTGTTAATTTACAAATTTTTACAGTTTGTCTTACCTTCAACGTTGCTTTATCACTGTGCAAGATTGGTAGCTGTGCATTTCTTTATATATGAATACTTATCAATGAAATCAAATGTCGTGATCACGCCATAAGCATGTTCCCATTTTTTATGTAATATATGCAGTACAAAACCAAAAAGTTTATCTGAATTTGCAGTAATCTTTATTTATAGTCTAGGCACTACGTTCTCTACACCATTTTCTAATAATATGCATTAATATATTATTTTTGCATGTGTAATTCAGACTTGCATACAATTGTAACCGTGTTTAATCAGTTGATCTTCTATGGCTTGAACGGCAATACATCGTACACCGTAGACATCTCGGACCTTTTTTCGTTGTGCGTTTGTTCAAGAATCAACGTAGTTTGACCTCGATATCTCGAACATCCCTTTAGCTCGAACTTCTTTTAAAGGTCTCTATTGTATTCGATTCATCTTAATTCGACTGCATTCTCTAATAGTTAATGTTTGAGTAGAAAACACGATTTTATTCTGTGATGAGCGGTTCACCAGAATAATATATGAGGATAAAACAATTGAATTGAGACTCAAAAATGAAATTTTCTGGAATATTTTTTGCGTTTGATTGAAATGAAAATTGCAAATTTCCCACATGTGTGTGTATTGATTTTGAAATGATGATTTGGACATAATTTGGAATTTTACCTCATATTCGTTCATATCCTACAGTGGTTGTGAAGTTTCTAACTTTATGTATTTTAATACCCTAAAAGTATGTGAGCTTGATCTCATCTTGGAAGATCATTTGTTGTGTTTCTTTTTTAGCATTCATGTATGTCATTTTGGATGGCAACAATGACTCTTTTTGTCTAAAGGTGTCCTGTTGAATGTAGAATTTAGTCACAAAATTTGCAAAAGTATCAGCATTGACTGAAAGTCCAAATCGTTTAACACTTCAGTACAGTCGCTTGAAAGTTGGATTGGAATTATGTTTGTCGAAAGATAACAATTTCTAAAGACGATTAACAAATTCCGAGAAAGAGAGAAACTCTTTCCATCTACATTGTAGGTCTAAATAGACTGCTAAGATCTTTCTCTCCGACAAGCAGCCGTAGGAACGTCTACAATTATATAAACACTATGAAGAAAATTTCAAATTATTGAAAACATGCACTATCTGCAAGGATATGCTGTGCAGCACGGTAACAATTTTGATCTTACACTATTTGGAGAAGGTATAATCTGACGTCCATCCAGCAATGAAAAAATCAGCTTTGCGGCCCCAGCTCAAAATTTTATTGCATTGGAATCAGACCCGTTAAATATTTTATGATATTTATCTCATAGAAATTATTGTCGTATTGCGGAAAAGTCTGAGATCCAGTAAGATGACTTAACATTCCACTGTATTCTGGGATATCTCATTATTAATACTATGCCATAGATAATTGGAAATATATTGTTTGATCCTTAATTTGTGAGATTTATCTCATAAATAATACTGTTTCTTGTTGTATGTGTTTTGAGATTTTATTGGATAATGGATATTCGCATGATTTATCTCATAAATGAAATCTTGGTGGAAAAAAGTCGGCATCTAATTTGAGACTTAGATGAATAATTGAAACATTGGCATTCTTATTTTTTAGATTTATCTAATAAATGATATTGTGAGCTGACAATGTGCAATACCAAAACTGATCTCCAGCAAAGGCAGTATATAATGCCTATTATACATGTATATATATATTAATTGTGAAACTACCCCTTCACATCAGGTACACCAACTGACAGGGTAGAAGCAGTGGTACTTCAGTAATAAAACATAATAATTCAATACAAACAAAGGAGTGGTTTTTATATATATTACAAAAATCAAAGTCCAAAAAACCATGTATATATTTAACGATTTTCTTAGTTCTTACAATAAAATATAATTGATGAAATGCATTTCATTGTTAATTAATACATAATTTAATTTAATATATATTCAGGTAAAAGCCCAAAATATTTTTTCGAGGAGAAACAGTTAATTGTTCTATTCCTAGAACACTGAGCTGTTTCCATTAACGAGGGATAATAATTCCGAGCTATTGCCTGACCATACATGAAATAACTTATAACATTATAAAGAAATAAGTTGCTGAAATAGCCGCCTGCAAAACGCCAATTTACTGCAAGTTATTTTATTTAAATTATTTTTCTGATACACAAACCATCATTTACCACAAGGATGCTTAGTATATCTGAACAAATATAATTATATTTTTAACATATCTAAACATATGCAAAATGATATTAATGTTTTCATGTTGAATCATTACATAATGGCAAGGAATGTGCATTTAATTTACATGTTTCATTAGTTCTGTCATTGAGAGCTGTGGAGTTTTTGTGTTCAACGTGTCTTGTAGAATTTCTCACATTATTTGAGGTTGTTTATTGCAAAAACATAAATAGAAAACGATTCCAAAAGTACTTAAGTTTTTGACGAATATATTATTCTATATTTTCCTTGCAGTAAACTATTTCTACATCTATAAATTGAAGAGACTATCGAGGCTTTGTCAGACAGCTCTTCACTTTCTCTTACTTCGTAGATATCAATAAGATATACCGTTCAAATGATGAATAATTTACTGAGCATTCTAAAAAAAATTCCAAAATAGTGTTGCGACAGCAGAACTATTTTCCACATTTTCCGACACATAAATGTGTATTAAAGTTTCAAACAAATATCAATTTCTTTTATTTAAGGTTTAATTCAACATGAGAAGAAGCAAGCGAAACACTGTATCTAGTGGGTCCGACCGGGGCGCCAAGAAAACAAAAGGGAATGGGGACGGGACGGACCTCCCGCAAATTCCGGCTTAAAGAATAAGTACTACATTCAATACCGTTTGTGATCCAAAGGCGATCAAGCCTGGCTGCATTGCTACATCAATACCCACCACTGAACATTGTTTTCTTCCAGCAAAAACCCGAGACATAACAGCCCAAGAAAACAGTGATGCTTTAGTAACCCCAATAGAACAACACATTTTAAATAAACCTACCAGTGTTTTCCCAATTCCAGGCATACACTCAAACTTTGGAGCCCAGGTTTCTAAAACGAACTAAGGGAAAATAGTAGGTGGGGGGTATGTCGACTTGCACAACCTCCTTGAGACAACAAAAACTGACCAAAAGATAATCAAATTATTCTTGTCGACGGAGTTCTTAAAAGCAGGCAAAAAGCAAAACAATGTATCGATTCGATAGAAAAATGGACCGATGCATTTATAATATTCGCAAACATTTACTTAACCGCACATCCTGAAAAAATATCAAGACATTTTTAAATATATGCATTGCATCCGTTTGGGTGCAAAAAGGTTACAAGGATCAAGCTGGAAGACAAACGATGAAAAATTTAGATTCCGCATGAGTCTCGATCCAACAAAAAACTGAGCCACAGTCGGCCAACTGTGGTTGTTATATATGTTCGATATTTGTTTCGTTCACGTTAAAATCCAAAGCAAAATGCACAGCGATTGTCTCAAATGTTATAATTTTAACTATAAAGGGTACTGTGACAGAATACCGTTAGCAAATATGTGCATTTAATGTTCAGGGGCACACTCCTTTCTTATGTGGCAAAACCAAATTCGTCAGTTGCTCAGAGGACAAGTTACCCTTCCCCGATTACGGCTGGTACAAAACCGGTAAAAAATAATTCAGACCAAAAACTATCCGGTAAATCATAGACAGCATCCCTAAACTAGGCGGACCACGGAATTTAGGACCTCGGCATTTCCCCTCTTTATGTAAACCGCATGTTACAATATTTACAAAAGTATTTACTAGTCAAAAAGTCTAAAAAAATAACGGAAGGAATTGTTTGGGGTTTCGATTAATCTATCGAGAATCTATAGAGAAAGTAAAAGCAACGATCAGAAAAGCGCATTACGGTTGTAAAGGATTCATCCGGGAGACTTTGATCTATTGGGTTTAAAATTTGACGGCCACTTAAATATAGACAAATATTTTCCTTTTGGATGTTCCAAAAGATGTCAAATGTCTGGAAACTTTTCATCTTTTCTACATTGGCTCATTTAAGAAAAATCGGGAATCGAAACTTTAAAACATTACCTACATGATTTTATTTTTACCGGAGAAAAGCAAACGGACAATTGCAAAAAGTAAATGGTTTGTTTTCCCGTTGCATGCTAAGCTTAAGGTATCCCCATAGCAGACGAAAAAAAACTCTAGGCCCAACTATACGGTTGAAATTTTAGGGCATAAAATCGACACTTAACAGTTATTGGTCAAAATCCAGACCGAAAAAATTTAAACCCTAACTGACGTCTAAGAGCAAAAGAGTGTTACTTTACAAAATTTGCAATTACCTGTCTTTGGTCAAGTGATAGTAAACACTCTTGTATTTACCAGGAGGATTTACGACTTAACATTACACTTAAAAAACCCATCGTTGTTAAATGAAATACAGAAACAAGAAACATATGACAAAGGACTTGCTTTTTTCATTCGTTTAACGGCAAGGCTTTTTTCCCGATTTGGTATGGTCTAGCAATGAGGTGCTACAGCTATTTTCCGATAGCGCCGGGTCAGCAAGTATGAGTTGTGGGGCTTATTTTGCAGGAGAATTGGTATTTTTTGTTTGGCCTACACATTGGTGAGATAAGACACAATGAAAAATATTTCAGTTTTAGAAGTCGTGCCAGTAGTTCTAGCACTTACCATTTTGGGGAATAAAAAACAAGAAAATAATTTTTAATACGGACAACTTAGCTTTAGTCCGCATCCTGAAGGTACAAATATCGAAGTTAAGATCAGTCATGTCGTAAATGAGACCCTTCGTACTCTTAGCTTTACAAAACAACACAATTTTCACTGCATGTTTCTTGTGTGAATAATGAAACGTGTGATTCTGTAGGCAGCAATGAGAAAGATTTCGGAGGACAGCATAGGACGCTCAACTTAACGCTCAACGGAAGCCTCAGGAAATACTACCAATGTTTCTAGAGATCATTTGCAACGTGAAGTTGACAGTGTAGTGTTCCTGTCTTTTGCTTTAAATACCAAGAGGTCTGACAATACCGGCCTGTAGAATTTTTGCATTTTTCCCCCAAGCTGAAAACAGCCTTTAATTTTTTTGAACACTTATCTCTCAAAGACCTACTATTCAATCGCTTACATGTCTCTTCAATTAGCTACACGTGTAAAATATTGAACCTGAATGATCTTACCATAACTTTCTGGTATCTAAAATTCGGGAAGGCTTTAGAAGATCGTTCAAAATTTAGATGCGAGATTGCCTATTACGCCTTACGTACTTGTTAAAATTCTTGTCACTCTCCCTAGAGTTCACACAAATGCTTCCGAGTTACGTCAGCGTAACTTTTGGCCTTTTGGGGCCTGTTCCGCATACGGAGTTGGTGGTAGACTCTAACAAAATTTTGAACTCGTCTCATTCTTTTCTACATAAGTCCGATATTCGCTTTAAAGAAAATGCTTGACAAGCTTTTGTCTATATTCGCATGCCTAAAACTGACCAGCAAGGAAAAGAGACATTCCCAGGTCCCAAAACACCATTTGCACTGTTATCAAAATGATCGATTATCTCAAAAGTCGACAACCAAATGATGGTCCGTTATTTTACCAGACAATCAATGACCACACATCAGTTCTCAAGTATGTTGAACAAAAGTTTTAGCCTAGCGGGTTTTAGCGAAAACAGATACAAGTCGCATTCATTTCGGATGGGTGCCGAAATCGCCCTGTCAATGATTGGGTTTTCTGACGAACGTATTAAAGAGTTTGGCAGATGAAAATCACCCGCATTTAAGTCCTATATACGACCCTCTCGAGTAAACATACCACTAGCATTGATTTAAGAGTTGTCATTTTCATGAATTTTTAAGTGTTTCAGTCTGGATATGGGGACCCTGAATAAGTGTTGAGATTAATAATGGATTATCATAGCAAGATAATTATTAAAAACTCAAAAAGGGTTTATCTCTTTAATTTTTAATAACTTTACATTTTTAAATGTGTTAAAAAGAGGCCCATGTTGTTCATCTCTTTGTCTGTCTCAATTTTCCCTTTCTGTGCCGTTCTTATGTTATGTCTTTGCTTTTTGGTTGAATTTAAAAATGCAGATGTTTTTCCTTTTCATGTGGGATGTACAGATGTAAAAACAGTAGAGTGCAGAATGCGTTATCACAAGGAAGGGAAGCAAAGTTTTAGATAATGTATATTTTTCTCATAAATCGGTAAATGCATAACATGTATAAGATTTATTTATACTCCAGTTTTTTGTTTTATCTCAAAATGTACTACCTGGAAGTCTATGGCTTTAGGTTTTATTTCTAATATTGTGCTGTATATATGTTTTACTACACGATTGTATTTAATTAGTATAAACTGATTTGGCTTTAGGTTTTATTTTTAGTATTGTGCTGTATATATGTTTTACTACACGATTGTATTTAATTAGTATAAACTGATAAATATTTGACTGACTGTAGATTGGTAACGAATTGCATTAAGTACGATGTTTCACCTAACGACTTGACCAGGTGTATTTCTAGTTTTTGATAACTTAATTTTAGTGAAATTAACATCAAAGTTTTCTATTTAATGGGTAAATCAATCGCAATTACTATTTCATCGTCTCCATTATTTTTGGTCAAATACATTTTGCAGTTGTTTTCCATTTTTCTTATACTAATGGTACAAAACTGTGTAACATAGCCCTTACCGTTTGACGAACGTGAAACGGATTGCTGACGGGACGTGAACGGATCGTTGACGGGAACGTGACAGGACGGGACGGGACGGGACGAATCGTTTCAAGCCCATAACAGTTCAAATGCAAGTACTCGTCATTTGACGAATACAATTCGTCAAATGACGAGAAAGGATTCGTCATTTAACGTCATTTAACGTCTTCCAAACGTTTAGATTTTATCTGCACTGAAGAGACATAAGTTGTCGAAATGCGCATATACAGAATTTAAATTCACGGTAACTTCGGTACTTAGTCATTAATGATATACAAAATAATCAATATGTTAATACATAATTAAAATTTTTCGATGAAACGAAACGAATTCAATCGTGATAATTGTTTTATATAATATTTACATTGACAATGACTTGGAACAGTCAAATTCTTTAATTTGATTTTAAAAAATCCATGAATAGAAAAATCAATAGTTAAATTTCCTTTATTTTACTAAAACTCTACGAAAATGAAGAAAATAACAAAAAATCGATCAATCTTAATTAAATAATCATTTTTGTCATTGCAAGCTGACTAGTCATGGGGAAACTTTCCTTTTCAATTTTATTATGTTCTAAATTCCAATAAATTAAATAATAATAAAAATCACTTTTAAATATTCATTTTAGTCATTACAAATACCACGGTTAGTGCGAAACTTTGCTTTCACGCATAATTTTGTTTTAAATTCCATGAAAATGAAAATTACAATAAAAAATCACTTCTATATCTTCATTTTAGTCATTACCAATATATCGGTCATTGCAAAACCTTCCTTTTACACAATATTTTGTTGAAAATTCCATGAAATACAAAGCAATTATCAAAAATCACTTGTAAATCTTCAATTTAGTCATTACAAATACACCGGTCAGTGCAAAACTTTCCTTTTACGCATTATTTTGTTAAAAATTCCATGAGAAGTTAAAAATTTTTATAAAAGATCACCTCAAAATCTTCATCTTAGTCAATACAAATGTACCGGTCAGTGCAAAACTATACTTTTACATATTATTTTGTTCAAAATTCCAATAAACTAAAAACAAATTAATCAAAAATCACTTTTAAATATTCATTACAAGTACACCTGTCAGTGCAAAACTTTCCTTTACACAATATTTTGTAAAAATTCCGTGAAAATGAAAAAAAATGAAAAAAATTACTTGCAAATTTTCAATTTAGTCATTACAAACACATCGGTCAGTGCAAAATGTCCTTTTACACGTTATTTTGCTGAAAATTCCATGCAAAATGAACAATTTTAATATAAGATCACTAAGAAATCTCCATTTTAGCCATTACAAATGTTGTTGAGGAAGGGTTCTGAATTTTGTCATGGATCTTGTAGGAGGCGAGTCATAATAATCATCTTTATATAAATTTATTCTTGACCTTGCAAATAATTTTATCTTTGAACATATCAAGAAACAATGAACGGATATGGGGTAAATGCACATGAGACAAAGTCTCTACAAATACAGTAGGGTGCACACATAACCTCTCGCCAAGTTAACTTGAACCCGTCATAAAGGCCCTTCTAAATTTACATAGGACCTTTTTCAAGTTAACGTAAAGAGCAGTTATAAAAACTACTCTTAGTTAACTTTAGAACTGTTCTAGAGCCCTGACTTCTCTGGTCAGAGAATCCTGACTGTTTTGACCTGTTCTGGTAGTAGAGTCCTGACTGCTCTGACCGCTCAAATAAATTATCTATTTCCACGACAAGAAGGATTAGAATATTTCATTTTTATTTCTTTGGGACCTGGGACTAATATGAGTCCAAGCTGGGACCAAGATTGAATTATTTATTTACAAAATCGCCCAATCCCCAAGCCTGAAAATCAACTGGTCGTCCCCTTATTTTTTGAAAGTAAATATTGATTTTACAACCTTACAACTTTAAAAAATATTAACATATATTTTTTAGGTTAAATTACAGCAACTTGAAGTATTGTGGGCATCGATATATTATCTAAAGAAGAAAATCTGCTTTTTGGTATATATTTTAGGCTAACTTGCATAAAATTGAAGTATTGCGGGCATTTGAAGAAAATCTGTTTTTTCTTATATATTTTAGGTTAAATTACAGCAATTTGAAGTAGTGTGGGCATCGATATAATATCGAATGAAGAAAATCTGCCTTTTGTTATATTTTTAGGTCAAATTACAGAAAGTTGAAGAATTGCGGGCATCGATTTATTATTGAATGGAGTAAATCTGCCTTTTCTTATTCATTTAGATAAAATTACATTAAGTTGACGTATTGTGGGCATCGATATATTATTTAATGCAGAAAATCTGCCTTTCGTCATGTTTTTTACCATGTATTCACCAGCCCAATAGTCAGACTTGCCTGACATGAAAATTTTACCTTGCGTGGTATAGAAATTTACTGCTATTCGAACCACTAAAAATACTGAGGCTTCATTTCGTGTATGGCACTCGGTAGATGTCTTTGGTACTGGATTTGGCTTCCTATTTCGATATATTTTGTAATGAGTACTTCTTTTCGGACAACTTTGGGATTATGGCTTTCCATATTATTTGATTTTAATGCTGCTGATGAGCGGTTACTCCTTGAAACACGTGTACAGCATAACTAGATTTACTGTTTTTTATGAAATTTCGGTACTTTTGGTATCTTAGGTCACATTACATTAAGTTGAAGTATTGTGGGCACCGATATATTATCGAATGAAGAAAATCTGCTCTTTTTTATTTTAGGTGATATTACAGCAAGTTGAAGTATTGAGGGCATCGATAGAATACGGAATCAAGAAAATCTGCTTTTTCTTACATATTTTAGGTTAATTACAGCAATTTGAAGTATTGCGGGCATCGATCAAATATTGAATGAAAAAATCCGGCTTTTTGTGATATATTTTAGGTTAAATTACATTAAGTTGAAGTAATGTGGGCATCGATCTAATATCGAATAAAGAAAATCTGATTTTTTCTTATATATATATTAGGTTAAATTTCAGCAATTTGAAGTATTTCGAGCATCGATGTATTATCGCATGAAGAAAATCTGCTTTTTCTTATATATTTTAGGCTAAATTACAGCAAGTTGAAGCATTGCAGGCATTAATCGAATACTGAATGACAAAAACTTCTTTTTCTTATATATTTTAGGTTCAATTACAGCAAGTTGAAGTATTGTCAGCATCGATATAATATCAAATGAAGAAAATATGCCTTTTCCTTATTTATTTTAGGTTAAATTTTATTAAGTTGAAGTATTGTAGGCATCGATATAATATTGAATGAAGAAAGTCTGCCTTTTCATATATATGTTAGGTTCAATTACAGCAAGTTGAAGTATTGCGGGCATCGATATAATATCGAATGAAGAAAATCCGCTTTTTGTTGTATTTTTAGGTCAAATTACAGAAAGTTGAAGAATTGCGGGCATCGATTTATTATTGAATGGAGAAAATCTGCCTTTTCTTATTCATTTAGATAAAATTACATTAAGTTGACGTATTGTGGGCATCAATATATTATCGAATGAAGAAATCTGCTTTTAAGTATATATTTTAGGTTAAATTACATTAAGTTGAAGTATTGTGGGCATCGATCTAATATCGAATAATGAAAATCTAATTTTTTCTTATATATATTAGGTTAAATTTCAGCAATTTGAAGTATTGCGAGCATCGATGTATTATCGCATGAAGAAAATCTGCTTTTTCTTATATATTTTAGGCTAAATTACAGTAAGCTGAAGCATTGTGGACATCGATATAATATCGCATGAAGAAAATCTGCCTTTTTTATATAGTTTAGGTTAAATTACACCAATTTGAAGTATTGAAGGCATTGATCGAATACTGAATGACAAAAACTTCTTCTTCTTATATATTTTAGGTACAATTACAGCAAGTTGAAGTATTGCCAGCATCGATATAATATCAAATGAAGAAAATCTGCTTTTTCCTTATTTATTTTAAGTTAAATTTTATAAAGTTGAAGTATTGTAGGCATCGATATAATATTGAATGAAGAAAGTCTGCCTTTTCATATATATGTTAGGTTCAATTACAGCAAGTTGAAGTATTGCGGGCATCGATATAATATCGAATGTATAAAATCTGCCTTTTCTTATATATCTTCGGTTAAATTACAGCAAGTTGAAGTATTGCGGGCATACCTGTATTATAAAATGAAGAAAATCTGCTTTTTCCTAAATATTTTAGGTTAAATTACAAGACGTTGGAGTAATTGCGGGCATCGATATAATATCGAATAAAGAAAATCTGCCTAAATCTGCCCTTTCTTATATATTTTAAGTGAAATTAAAACAAGTTGCAGTATTGCAGGGATTGATACGTCATGGAATGCAGAAGGACTGCCTTTTCTTATATATTTTAGTGAAATGACAACCAAGTTTCAGTATTGTGGGCGCATCATCACGTGGAAATGAAATATGCACCTCTTCTGATATTTGACATTTGTGGCTATTTGCAGCATTTTTTATTTAATAAAGGGCTGAATTTTATTCAATTTTATTTATTTATTTATTTAATTGTTTATTTTACGAAATGACGAAAATGAACAGTATAACAATATTCGAATACATAAACGTGACTCTTTTCTGATTGTTCTGATATGGTCATGGCAAAGTTGAAGAACATTTCACTCAACGTGTGCAACATGTGTGCGTTCGTCGTGTGAATCGTGTGCGTGTGGTAGGGAATGGGGGACGTATCCATCGCTGAATTAAATTTTGAGTATTTAAGTTCTCGTATTGTTTTAGAGCTATACAACTGATCAGAGCAAATCAGGATTCTATGACAGGCTAGGACGGTCAGGGCTCTATGACTGGTCAGAGCAGTCAGGACTCTATGACAGGTCAGAGCAGTCAGGATTCTATGACAGGCTATAGCGGTCAGGGCTCTATGACTGCATGGTCAGAGCAGTCGGAGCTCTATGACTGGTCAAAGCAGTCAGGATTCTATGACTGCTCCAAGTTAACTTAAATTAGGACTGTTCTTATGACTGCTCCCCAGGTTAACTTGGACGAGAGGTTATGTCTGCACTCTACTGTACATAGTAATAATAGAACAATGATAACCAAATAATAGAACAATGCTATTAATGTTATTCTTCATCTTGAAGTCAAAACGAGGCCTACAATAATGACCTCTACTTATACCTCATAGAAAGTTCGAAACGTGCCCTTGCGCCGGGGTGAGCAGGGTTCTTAGCTCCATGTCGAACAACTCTACATTGGTGTCTTATGGTCTTCGATTCGGGATCGTCAACAAACATCAATTAAACCGGCAATGTGCTTATACAATCACGTTGTTCGTCAACAGTACTGGTGTCAGAAGTCAGGGGATAATTCAAACACAGGGCACTCATCAATTCGATTGTAAGAAAACTTGGCATTATTGAAAATTAAGATTTGGTCACTATAAACACGTTGCCAGAATAACATTTGAAAGTTACAAAATTAATAAAATGCCAACATATAAAAGTGTGATATTATATCAGTATGGGATATTCCCAAGAACAAGTACACCATAAGTGAAATATGTAGAAAACAAACATCTCTCGCACTTGCAATTTTTTTACAGTCTACACACTGCAGGAGATGCAAGCGTCAGTGTTAAATAATAATGAAAGAATACGGAGTAAAGACAAATTAGACAAAGTCTCTACAATTTCATTTTATAATAACTAAATACCGGAGTTTCAATTAAATGAACAACGCTTCGTCTTGAATCAATGAGCTTTTCTCAAACCTCATAGTAAGTTCAAGATGGCCTCCATCACTGGTTTAAGCGAAAATCTTTGATAAAGTCGAACAATGCTACATCGGTATAAAAGGGCAACCCGTGGTAAATCAGTATATTTTCGTGCTCCCTTGAACTATTTAAATTTCAATCAACCAAAAAAAAATCTTCAAGTGTAGCTCTCCTTGGCAAAGACAAGTAAAGATCAATCCGCCAGTTGAACATACAATGGGAAATACAGAAAAATATCGACAAAGCAAATGATATTTATTTAATATGGACATGACAACGATAAAATATATAAAACAAGAAAGTATAGAAATGGGGATATATACGGGCGCTTTTAATGAATTTTAACTGAACATTCACATGTGAGTGATATTGTTACGCTACCGAATATATTACGTTTTGACCCGTATGTGGACACGCCACTTTAGGCATGCATTATTATAACAGGTTATATTTTTGAGTTACATTAATTCACTTCGAACTCTTCCAAATTTTAATGCTTTTTGCCTACTGAACTGAGATTTCATGCAGATTCTTTACAGAAAGAGCAATAATTATTGTCGTCATGCAGGATTTATTTTACATTTCGTTCTACCTACTATCTAAATGTATCTCCAATCCATAAAAAATGATTAAAAAAACAAAGTTGAAAATTATCGATCAATCAGTTTATCCTAAATTGTAAGTAAAACAATGGAGGAATCTATTCGAGATAGTATTATTGAAAACATGGAGAGCCATAATTTATTTACACCACCTCAACATGGATTTAGGCATAGGAAATCATGTATCACACAATTAAAGAAGTATTAGATGATTGGACTGAAAAATTAGATAACAACAATGCAATTGATGCAGTTTAGTTAAATTTTCAAAAAGCATTCGACACAGTTTTTCATCAGCGTTTATTTAATAAATTAAAAGGTTATGGTATCGACGGAAATATTCTGGGGTGGATTCAAGATTTCTTAGTTAATTGGAAGCCGAAAGTAGTCATAAATGGTTCTAGTTCAGATTGGACAACAGTAACAAGTGGAATTCCACATGGAAGCGTTCTTGGACCAGTCCTTCTTACAGTCTACATAAATGATTTACCAGACGTGGTAACCAACATTGCCAAATTGTTTGCAGATGACACCAAAATATATGCCGTGGTTAATACAGAAGATTAAAAACAATTCTGCAAGAGGATATAAATAAATTATCAATTTTGTCAGAAAAATAGCTTTTAAAATTCCACAAATCTAAATGTAATCATATTCATTTTGGTCACAACACAAACTCTAACTACAGTATGGGAAACAACGGCAGTAGAATACCGAAGGAAGGAAATCCACACAAATCGAAGTCCAAAGACATGGCCAAAACTAGAACACAGAAAACAATGGCGCCAGACACAAAACAATGACGTTAGACAGACACAAAGCACAGAAATAGAAATCACAACATTCAAAACAAAGGCACTCACAGTGTGAACTCCAGTGAAACTGAGAGTGACATCAGGTGCTCCGGAAGGGTAAGCATGTCCTGCTCTGTTAACAGCACCCGTCACACTGTAAGTGAGGAAAATAAGTTTTTGAAAGATCTGTTAGATAGCAGATTGGTTAATGTCATTTTCTAACCCTAAGACATAACCAATTAAAAATCCATGGTGCGTGTTACTTCTCTAACCCTCAAACAGTACCAAGTTAGAATTTTGAAAAGTTGTTATTACTGTAGTATTCAAACATTGACAATGACAAATCGGAACCACAAACATCACTAACGAAGACAAAACTAAAATTTAACGAGACAACACAAAAAACTAAAGCACTCGACAGTGTGAACTCCCTTAAAAATCGAGAGCATCATCAGGTGGTCCGGAAGGGTAAGCATGTCCTGCTCTGTTAACAGCACCCGTCACACTGTGAGTGAGTCGATCCAGGAAAATGTCAAAGTCGGTAGTCAAATCCGGGAAGACGTGAATCTAGCTGAAAATGTCCACTTTCATTTGAGATACTGACACGTCATATCTTTCAATGATGTTATGGTGACGGCCATAGAATTTCATGAGGGAATGAAGAAATGAAACAATCAACAGAAAAAGAGATTTAGGAATAATAATTGATGACAAATTGAAATCTTAAAAACACATAAACCAACAAACAAAAAAAAGCGATTCAAAAACATTCAAAATATTAAATGGAATAGATAATGTAGGGCATGGGCACATATTTCAAAAGAAACCTTCAATTACAAGAGGACATATCCAAAAATTATATAAGAAACATAGTCGAACAAACATCAGAAAATACAGCTTCTCACAAAGAATAGTGGTTGCACGGGATAAGTTACCTGAGGAAGTCTTTCAGTCAAAAACAGTCAATTCCCTCAACACAACACCAATTGAATGAACACTGGAAGAACCTAAATATTAAATTCATACCAGATATATACCGACCGGAAGTAGAAACCATATCAAGAAAGGTCCTACAGGCTTTATGGCCTATTATGCATACCTCGGTAAACAACGTACCTTATCCATTATGACAAATAACAGAATACCGAGGTACTGTACATATAGGTTTTGCATATGCGCATTTCGACAACTTATGTCTCATAAGTGCCGATAAAATCAAAACATGTGGAAAATCCATGAACCGAAATATGTGTAAATGCTGGTAAAGAAAACATTACCAATAGGATCTAAATAGGAAAGCCAAAATCAGCTAGAGGGATATACTCCTTAGGTTTTAACAACATTTTCTTAAATTTAGATATAACAAATTTTCAAATAAATCGGTTTTCGGACCAGCACCGAAGTACTGGCTTCTTAGTTGGTGAATACCTTCGGGGACTAACAGTCCATCAGCAGGAGCATCGGCCCAGTGGTAACAAATAACAAAATACCGAGGTTATTGTACATTTAGGTTCTGCATATATGCATTTCGACAACTTATGTCTCATCAGTGCAGATAAAATAAAAACTTTTGGAAATCCATGAACCGAAATATGTGTAAATGCTGAAAAATAACACATTAACAATAGGATCTAAATAGGAAAGCCAAAATCAGCTAAGGACAGAGCTATGCAAGAGGGAGATACTCCTTTGATTTTAACAAAATTTTCTTAAATAGAAATTTTCAACTAAATCGGTTTTCGGGATACCCAGTTTTTGCCTTTTACTTGGGTTAGGCCAAGGAATAATTGTTGGATCCGTCCAACAGCATATTACATGTACTTGATTGTACTTAAGCTATTAATTTACTACGGGTTTATACCAGTTTATAAAAAAGTAATATAAAAACATATATTGAATTGCTTCTACTTCATGTTTTATTAACATATTATACTAGTATAGTCTCTCATATTAATTATCTGTACATTTAATATCACCTACTTGTCAGCATTAATTAAAGGGTTTTTCTGATGTGAAACTGGTTATAATTTAGTTACTTGTCAACATGATTTACTGTTTCAGCAAGTTTTATCTTTCTGTAGTGTTATTGTTAATTTCTTTGTAATTTACAAAAATACAAATATTTTTTAATACCTTTTTAAAAAATGGAACAGAACATTAATATAAAGATATTTTATAGAATCCAATACCGATGAATCGTATATAAAATCCTGCTGCAACCAGCTAATGAAATGAATCAAAGTGCTAAAGGAAATTTGAGGATAGAAACATAAGGCTTCTCTATCCATATTTTGAAACAAGATAGTCCAGAACTGTATGTGAAAGTTTTGATGCAATCAAAAGATAAAATAACTGAAAGCACATTGAGGATAATTACCTAAGATATTTAATAGCTATACGTTGATATTATATTATCAATAATTTCGGAGTAAATTACGATACATGTAATAGAAAATAATGATAAAATTTCTTGGAAAGACCTATCAATTGTTCTTCGAACAACTAAACTAGTACCAATTGAATCCGATGACTCGTTTTAGAATAGCATCAATAATTTCTTATATAAAAACTCGGTGATTCTGATAACATAGTATCAGGCGATGCTAACAGAATTTTTGATACACCTTAACAATATATTTTAGAAAAATACAGGCTGCAATGAACTCGAATGCACATTGTCTAACAAGCAATTTTAATATGATTTGTCATAAAGTATGTCTGATAGAAGTTCATCAAAAAATGTTTGACTGGGTCAACTAATTTCCACGTCTTCTGTTTTATTGCTATAAATGAAGTAGAATTTGGTTTACAATTTTAAAAATCGATAACAGGATTAATAACAAAATACCGAAGTTACTGTAAATTTGGTTTCTGTATATTGCCATTATATTTCCTTAGATTTTTATAAATGTAGTAAAACTTTATTTGCAAGATTTTAACAGAAACAAAAAATTTGCTTCCTTCTTTTCTGTATTTAAGATGTCATATATTTCATCCATTTTTTTTAACAATTTTGAATATCTCAGAAACGTAATTTTTATGCTATCAACACTTTAACAAAAAGACCAGCAATATTTAGGACAATGAACTTCGTATAAAGACAACGGCTTAGTTTATTTCAATGACAGGTTAAAATCCGCAACTGATTGGATAGTCATTGTTATAAAGAATATACACAACAACAATATACCGTAGTCATTTAGGCAAGTTGAGGATCATATCTATTTAAATTCATGTATCTTCAATTTTGTAACTTTGTCTCGAAGTATATTCTGATTAACATGAAATTTCGGACAATGTATACACTTATCATTATGAACATTTTCTGCAATTTTCAACTTTTCTAAATTTCTCATTTTTGAGGATACAAAAATTAGTCCATGGGCTGGAATAACCCCCCCCCCCCCTCACGTGCACCAACATGTTAACATGAGCATAACCTGCACGCAATATTGGAACAAGCCCCCTTTTTAGACCCACCCAACAAAATTTTGGAAAATTTCGTTTTTGATCAAAGTTTTTCTTTCAACTGCTTCAAATTGTTGATAGGTGCCTCTCAGTTATGAAAAAAAATGGTATAGAATGATAGCCTATGGTATAAGCTTTACAAATATTCCACTTAAGTACCATTTCTATACCCAATACGTTATAAAAATTGAAAAATCTTACCCCTACCCCTTCGAAATGCTGACATAAATTTTAAGATTTTTCTCGAAATCGTGTAAGTTCAACGGTCCTTAGAAACCAGTATGTTTTTCATTTCATAATTCATAATCTTTAAATGTCCTTTCTTAAAAATTAAGCATGTTAACATAATGTAAATTTGTTTTGAATGACCAAACTATCACTTTTAAATAGACAAATATAGCACATCTTCGAATATTTAAGTTTTCGATAAAGTTTTGTTCCCTTTTTTGTCTCATCTTATCTATGAGTGGTTCAAATTCATGAAAAGATGGAATAAAATGGAAGTACATAATGTCATTTTTTGTCTATGTTCGCGTAAAAATTACCAGAACACGTAAATTGTGTGTTGTATATGACAAGGTTGCATGAATTATATTGTGATATCGTATTTTAACTGCCATTTGTTGATTTAAACTCAACATCTTGCCCGAAATTTATGAAAAATGGGCATTTTCAACATTTCAGATTTATCCAAAGTTCACTGTTAAATCGTTAAACATCCAAAACCTGGAGGATATATCTGCAGATATGCCAATTAATTTTTCTTAGGGATATATAAGTGGTCTCAAAGAATTGCTTAGAAAAACAAGGAGTGTTTAATGTGACTCTGAATACCGAAAATCTTACCCCTACCCCAACATATTTTCCCTAAAATTGTCAGTTTTTCCCCTGTGTTCGCATAAAAATAACCAGAACACGGAAACTGTGTGTTGTATATGACACAGTTGGATTAATTACTTTATGATTTGCTATCTTAACAGCCATTTGTCGACTTAAACTCAATATTTTTCCAAAAATTAATGAAAAATGGGAATTTTCAACATTTCAGATTTATCCAAAGTCCACTGTTAAATCGTTAAATATGTCAAATCCGGAGGATATATCTGCACATTTGCCATCTAATTGATCTAAGCGATTCATTATAGTTGTCTTAATACATTGTTTAGAAAAACAAGGAGTGTTTAATGTGACTCTGAATACCGAAAATATTACCCCTATCCCAACAAATTTTCCCTAAAATTTGTCAATTTTTTATCTATATTCGCATAAAATTAAATCAAACACGCAAAATGTGTGTTCAATATGAAAATATTGCATGAATTGCATCACGATTTGATATTTTAACAGCCATTTGTTGACTAACTTAAAATTGTACCCAAAATTGAGGAAAATGGGAATTTTCCATATCTCAGATTAGGTCAAATTCACTGTTAACCCGTTATATATGGCAAGTCTGGAATATATATCTGCAGATATACCAATTAATTGTTCTAAGTGATATATAAGTTGTCAGGAACTAGTGTTTAAAAAATCAAGGAACGTTTAATGTGACTCTGAAAACCGAAAATCTTAGCCCTACACCAACAAATTTTCCCTAAAATGGTCAATTTTATGTCTTTGTTGGCATAAAAATAACCAGAACACGAATAATGTGTGTTATATATGACAATGTCGCATGAATTACATCATGATTTTGTATTGTAACAGCCATTTGTTGACTTAAACTCAATATTTTGACCCAAATTGATGAAAAATGGGGATTTTCTGTATTTCAAATTTGTCCAACGTTCACTGTTTGGAGGATATGTCGGCAGATATTCCATTTAATTGTTCTGTGTGATACATAAGTTGTCTTAAAACATTGTTTAGAAAAGCAAGGAGTGTTTAATGTGACTCTAAATACCTAAAATTTTATCCCTACCCTAAACAATTCACCCTAAAGTAGTCATTTTTTTGTCTATATTCGCATAAAAATAACCACAACCCGCAAAGTCTGCATTGGATATAAAAATGTTGCATTAATCTTATTATGATTTGTCATTTTAAGTCCCATTTTTCAGATTAAACTCAATATTTGGTACAAACTTGATGAAAAATCGGAATTTTCCGCATTTCAGATTTGTCCAAAATTCACTTTTAAATAGTTATATGTGGCAAATCTGGAGGATTTATCTGTATGTATGCCAATTCATTGTTCTTGGGGATATATAAGTTATCCTAAAACAATGTGTAGAAAAACCAGGGGTGTTCAATGTAACTCTAAATACCAAAAATTTTACCCCTACCCCAACAAAATGATGCTAAAACAATGCAAAAAATATGTCTGTCTGTACATATATATGAACAAAACATACTAATAGTTTTGCTTTCTTTTAAAAAATGCATTTGATTTATAGTAATATGCAATTTTTACGTAGAAAATATGGGTAAAATTGAATATTTTGGGAGATTTTCGTGAAAAATGGGAATTTTCAGGATTTCAGAATGTTACAAAATTCAAAGTTTAATTGTTGTATAACTGCCCACTAACCACGCACATGATCTTATTTGTTTTATATTGGATTCTCTGTGCATTTCTGTGTTTGAAATGTTATATTATTGTATTATTGGACCTTTATATACAATTTTCAGGCTTTTCAAGCTGAATAAAATTAAATAAATTGTGCTGATTTTTTTTTTTTGTGGGTGGGGGGGTTAATATGTTTGCAATTTATGCGTGTTAAGTTAGTCTAAAATGTTCAAAAGCATATTTTCTAATAGCTTAGATATAGTGAAACAATATTCTATCACCATATTTTACGTTAGATACCAGTTAAGTCAAATTAGCAATAATTCTGAAAAACGGAAAATTCCCATTTTTCATAAAATTTCGAGCAGAAGGGCCAAAAAAGGACCCCTTAAAAAGTTTGAATATACTTAAATGGGCTTCTGCATGTCAGCTTTAGTGAAATACACACAATAATTTGCATTAGACATTATCTTTTTATCATTTAGAGCCTGAATAATTGAAATTTTCTCTTAATTTTAAGGGGAGGGGTGCTTATTTTGGCATTTCCGATCCCACAATAAGGCTGACTCTAAAATATTTTCTCGTAATTTGTTGCTTACATATCATAAGTTATTACTGCATTGGCAATTATTAGATATATTTTCAATTTTATACGATCAAGAAGTAAGAAAGACGAAATTGTGAAAATATCTACAATTCCAAAATTTCGACTTTTCAAAAATTTTATACCGAAAATCAAAATATCAAAATCAAAATTTTAAGGACTTTAATGGTCTTATTTTTCAACATTGTATTACAACTGATACATAAGGCATAAAAACTAGATCAAACGATGAGATTTATTTATCTGAAAGGAATTGAAAGCTTAAAAATTGTCATTTTCGCTATTTTTGGCAGGAGGAGGGGTATATTTTTGCATCCCCAGATCACAAAAATAGCGTAATGTGCCCAAATATTAAATATTGAATAAGCTTCAATTTGATACCAAATTTCAGTACATCTAACCTATCTACATAAAAATTAGGGAGTTTAAAAGATAAAATTAAGAATAAAACTAAAATACAAGAATTTTGTG
>MJUU01003404.1:11223-22320 GCA_002080025.1 Modiolus philippinarum | reverse complement strand
TCGAAATTATACATAGAGTTCCAGTCGTTCTGATGAGTACTAATTGTTTAACATTTTTTGGCCCCTTAAGGGCATGCACCCAGGGGTCATACCAAAAGTCTGCTATCATCAGTAAATGAGATGCACATAATCGAACTTTCATACAAATTTTCAGCTTCCAAACATGAATACTTCAGAAGATTTCGCTTATTACTGGATATCTCGAAATACATTTTCGCTCATTTTTTCGCCCCGAGGGCAAATTTCAAAATTCCAAAACCTTCGGCACAGACAACTTTTATAGTGTTAGTTATACCCTTATTACAAGGTTTCTGCGATTTAAGGTGTAAGAGGAGTTCCAGCAGAATTGATTTTTTTGTTTTTTGGACCCCCTAGAGGCCATGCCCTGAGGGATCATACCAAAGTTCCGACACCCTCTGTGAAGTTGCTACATACTATGTGAGTCTGTATCCGAGTTTCAACTTTCTAGCCCAAATGGCCTTGGAAATTTCTTCAATTATTGAGTCACGAAAATTCGTTTTCACCCATAATTTGCCCCTAGGGTGTTTGACCTAAATTCCGAATCCACAGTGCGCTACTTCTGATCATACTCTAGTATGGTGCTGAGTTTCAAATTTGTATCTCTTATAGTTCCAGAGCTATTGGGGAGCATTACAAACGCACGTACGTACATACGGACGGACTGCATTACATAATCCCTCTGCTTTCACTAAGCAGGGGGATAAAAACTTTACAGGAATGATGAATGGGGGGTTTTTTTTACCAAGATTGCTCATTTTGTTCCGACATGTCTGATCCGATAGAAAACATGGCCACCAGTATGGTCCCTATGGAAAATGATAAATTATATAAACTTCTCTGAAATTATTGAAGCATATTTAACCAAAACTGAATTTGAATGATGTATAGACGTTCCTTTACAAAGATTGCCCATTTCAGTCAGATCCGACAAAAAACATTGCTTCTGGCATCAAGCACAGTTTAACATTTAATCTAAAGGAAAACTCACATTTTCTCTAATACCACTGAAGCCAATTCAACCAAACGGTAGCTTAACATTAGACCCAATGGGAAAAAATATTATTTTTGGTCATCATCATAGACAGGCTTTGAAGCATTTTGTCAGATGAGCAATTCAGGCCTGGTCCTTGACCCTCTATCTAGTTCTTTTACCATATACAGTGGAACTCTCGAAAACCGGCCCTCTAAATACCGGATCCCTCTTTAATCCAAATGATATGTTTCGGTCAGGAATTTTTACCCATATAAATAGGTTAAAATTTACTCTATAAACCGACCCCTCTGAATTCCGAATTCCGGCCATAATAGATCGGTCCCAAACGTATATTTTCTTCTAAAATTCAACTCTGAAAATCGGACAATTTTTTTTTGGGGGGGGGGAACAATAAAACCGACCAAATCTATTCAACAAGTCCCATTTCTCCCATCCTCATTGACCAATAACTGTATTTGAAAAGATTACCGAAAATTTAGTTGAAATTTACAAAAATGCAGGCCAAATATACTGTAATAATTAACTCACAGCCTACACTGACCTTTCAGATCATATGTTACACTTCCTGTATAAGTGTTCGGATTGAAAAGACTGGATTTCAGAACCTCCAAAAACCGGAACCTCTTAAAACTGGCCGATTTCCTTTGTCCAAACAGAGGACAGTTTCGGGGGGGGGTGGGGGGGGTGGGGGGTTCCACTGTATATACTACAAATGGATGAATCTCAGGTAAACTTAAAGGGTAACACCTTAGCAGCTGTTGATTTAAATGCCCAGATACTGCTGAAAAGAAATAAATTAAAGTTCTTTTTGAAATACTCAAATAGGTAGAGCATGATTGAGGATTAGGTATTTACAATGAACAAGGTCATACAGCTGGATCCTGTGATTCACTTTACTAAAATTGTCTGTCTGTTTTATACGACTGCAAAAATTTCGAGGTAGTATAATGGTATGGCACTGTCGTTGTTGTTTGCGTCGTCATCTGTAGATACTTTTGGTTTTGGTCATAACTCAAGTTCTACATTATCAATCCTTATGAAAGTTTAACACAATGTTTCTTGGCACAATAGGAAGGCATGGATTGATTTTGGACATTAAGGCCCATCCCTTTCGTAAAAAATGGGCCAAAAATGGCAAAATTCTGTGTTTTCATATATTTGGTTACAAAATACTGTGAAAGTATTATTGTTCATGGGGTTCCCATTTTTGTGGATTTAGTGGTATGTAAAAACCACGAAATTTAGTTCCCAACAAAATGCACTTTTCCTTATAAGTTTGAATGCATAAAATTTGAAACCACAAATCTAAGTACCCACAAATTAGCAATATTTATTATAAACACATAATTTGATGTCCACGAATAAAAGTACTTCCACAGATGGGGTTTCATTCATTGTGCTCCTGAGGAAATTTCCAATCAATAGGATTGCAACGGATTTATTTGGCATGTACCATTAATGAGATAAAAGGGGCGAACCTCAAAATTTCATTTATTATTTTTAGTCCAATTTTGATGCAGTTTTTTTGCAATGGATTCCTTATGAAAAATCATCAAAGCTCGAACAATTAGATTTTTGATGATTTGTTTCCTTTCCGAGCTTTGGAGGGCCAAATGGGGCCAATTTGGAAATGTGCAGATTAAGTAAAATTTTTATAATTCTTCAGATTTCGATGGGATTTTCAGCTTGCCTGGACGAATGTCCAGAGAGCTATTGTCATTACCCGGGCATTGGCGTCAGCAAAAACTTTAACCTTGCATGTGGAATAGAGACCTGAAGAGCTAGGATGATGATATTTGGTATGTGACTTCCTTGTCATGAGAGCTTTATTGTGGGTCAATATTTGTAGACATTTTGACCTTGACCTTTCCCAGAGAGAAAATTTTTAAAAACTGTAACCTTTCTCCTAGAATGAAAGTGTTTAGTGGTAGGATGTCCACATTTTGTATGTGACTTCCTTACGATGAGAGCTTTCTAGCAATTCCATATTTTAGACACTTTGATGTTAACCTTTGCCTAGGGCAACTTTTAAAAAACTTTAACATTGCTTCTAGAATCCAGTTCTTCAGTGGTAGGGTGTTCATAATTGGCATGTGACTTCCCTTTGATTGTCTAGAGCTACAATATTTGTAGACATTTTGACCACAACATGGATTGGTCATGATATATGGATATGAATAGCAGTGAACTGATTCCGAAGTTGGAATTAAAATTATTCTTTGATGGTCAAAGCATTGGTTTGTATTGAACTATATCCCAGATAAATGATTCAGACTTTTGCGAGTTAAGATACCAACAAAGTTTGAGTTATAGTATGTGATATTATCTGATTTTCAGTTTCCTAAAATTATACTTGACTAGACCTTTGCCAAGATTCATTTTTGTTGAGAAAACCAAGGGGTCAACTATGGTTTTCCAATGTTTTGATTCAAGTTGCTCTAATGGAATGTAATTGACTGAAATGGACCCTATATACCTGCAACATTAAAATTTTGAATGCAAATTTGTGTGTCATTCAAATTGTAATACTCAAATTCTGCAGTAGAAAGATATGTACTAGTAATATGATATTGTTAAAATCCCATCCCAGAGATATAACCTGGTTGATCTTTGACCCCAGACAAGTGTTAATTTATATGTATCTATTTTGCTTCTTTTTTATTATTTCAGGAAAAAATTAAGAAAAATAAAGGCACTTTAATGGAGGAGCTTGGCAAATGGGATGAGTATCTTTCAAAGGTTTGTAAAAGTAAAAATATCAATATTCTAGAAAATATGCAATTTATATTTAGGCCCTATCCCCCAGTTCTGCAGATAACTTTTCGAAGCAAAATGCTTCAAAGGTCACAATTCATTAAAATGATGTAAATGTGTAATTTGGTAAGATTTAAGGTTGCTTTCAAGGTTTCATTTTTTAAAATTCCAATTTATATATTCAGTAGCAGGTCATTTCTGACTTTTCTATCAAGTATGAAACTTTGATTCAGATCTATATTGTATTAGTGTCAAATATAGATAAAGGGATTGAAGTTGATATTATACAATGATTATGGCACTTCCATAAGATGAGTATTTGGTTTAATGGATCATTAAAGTAATATTGAACAAGGGTTTACATGAGTTCAATATTTTCTTTTGCCCTCAGTTAAACCCCATGCTTTAATTGTTTTATATTGCTTAAGTCAATAATGACAAACAAATGGGGCATGGTATATCTATTATGGGTATGGAAGGGGTGTGGCCTGGAAATGTCAATCAAAGATAATGTGTAATATGATGATTTATCATGATCAACTGTGCAATATTATACAATTATCAGTGTAGATAGTGTGAGACCTAGCGGTTTCTCTCCCTGAGATAGTGAGGTCACCCTAATATTCAAGGGGAGAGAAACCATGTGGTCATGCACTATCTAGGATGGTAACTGTTATGTTATACCAAATTTTATTGTTTAGTGGTTGACCTTCCTATACGACCTAACCTCAGCCGGTTGACCCAGTGCTATATCAAATGTAATGTGATACAATAATTTGAACAAATTAGATAATAGATATTTAAATGATTATATAATATGATGATTTATTGAGTAGGTTCATTCCTATACTTTGTACATAGAAACAAAAGTACAAATATAATAAAACAATTAAAATGTAATCTTAATTATGTCCCATCCATATATAATAATACAGGGTCCACACACATTTTTACCAGAAAATTAGGTTCTTTTCAAGGACCTTCAATGCATAAATTTTCTTTTTCAAGAAATTACATTTTATATAGGGCAAACTGTATATTTTTTAGGTAAATGCTTAATGTCTTTTTAGACTATCTTTTTTACTTTTCATGATTTGTTTCTTAAGTTTTTTTCGTTTTCAGAAATTTGATTTTCCAAATGTTAGTCATGCAAAGAAAATTAAAATGCAGAATTATTTTTGATTTTGACAAAATTGTAGTTTTCAACGGTTTCAAATTTCAAGTGCTTGATTTTCAAATTTAATTTTCAAGGACATTCAGGGATTCCAAACATCTGTATGACCCTGATGATGCATATCATATCAATTAAGAAAATCCTCAGGATGATCAGGTCTACTGTGAACACCTAGTAATGGTTGTGCTTTTACTTTACATATCATGTCAACGAAGAAATTCCCCATGATGCTTAGGTGTACTGTGAACACCTTGTAATGGTTATGGTTTTATTTTACATATATCATATCAATGAAAAAATTCCTCATGATGACCAGGTCTACTGTGAATACCTAGTAATGGTTATGGTTTTACTTTACATATATCATATAAATGAAGAAATTCCTCATGATGACCTGCAGGTCTACTGTGAACACCTAGTAATGGTTGTGCTTTTACTTTTCATGTCATATCAATGACAAAATTCCTCATGATGCTCAGGTCTACTGTGAACACCTAGTAATGGCTGTGTTTTTACTTTACTTTTCATATCAATGAGGAAATTCCTCATAATGACCAATTCTACTGTGAACACCTAGTAATGGTTGTGCTTTTAATTTACATATCAATAAGGAAATTCCTCGCGCTGTTCTGATCCACCAGAAGCATAGCTAGGTCTAATATAAAGTATAGGCACAAAATGCGGCAGGGGGTCTGGGGCCGCTTATAAATCCCTGGTAGGGGGTCAGTGGGGCAAAGCCCCCCGGAAGCTTCAGCGATCTAGCAGAATTGAGATGGTAGAACTGTTCTGGATTTAATTTGATGCTTTAGATTACAAACAGCCCGAAGGCTACAAAGTTGCTCTGCTCGATTTGAGAACGCCTGTGTCCTGTTGGTTTAATCAGATAAATACAAAAGACAGATCATTAAAACTTTATTGACATAAAAGTACATTTCTCTTGTACCGGTTACGAAAAATCGTGTGGAATAAATAAGAGATGCATACCTAAAAATAATGTTTGACAAGTAGATTATCAGACTTCTCTAATTTATACAATCTTGCTGCACAATACATGTATCATCTGAATTTTATTTGCCAAGATGTATTCTAATTATTTTTATTGGTGACCTGTGTGTTCGTTGACTAGTTACTATATTTACTCTTTGTTGGACATCGGGAATTGAAACTTTGATTCTTGTGTACCAAACCTCCATCCTGAAGCGGATATAGCAATTGTCGACATCTAGCAAAACTTACTAGTATGCTAAGAAAAGTCTTGAACTTGCTCTGAGGTCCGTATTTGACAATGCGAGTGCAGACCTGCCAGACAAACATTTCTACGATATATATAGCTTGATATATATATTCTACTCACCAACCAAATAGAAGACAAAGAAAAATACCAGAAAATACTACTTCTTGTGGCAGAATATATAGAAAGTACAGGGAGGTTCACCAATCCTGGTTCTGCCTTAACACCTACATTGACCTGATCCTAACAACGTTACATTCAAGTACCAAAGAGGAAATTACTGTGAAGAAACAGCACTGTCTAGAGAAAATACAGTAACAGTACATAGAAGATCAGTTGTGCCATAAAGGCCTTAGGATCAGGATCAGTATAGCTTGTTGTGATTAAGTTTTGGTCCAATTGGATAAGTCATTTCGGAAACAATTTAATGGGGTTCAATGTTTAACCATGCTCGCCACAGGCATCCATCTTGGTCTGAATCTGCCGTAAACTTTTTTGAAGCGACCATCTTAGGACCATTGTGGCTAAGTTTGGTTGTAATTGGACTAGTAGTTTTGGGAAGATCTTACAATGTGTTTAGCTGTCCAATTTTTAAACTATATTCCCAGCTGGCAGCCATATTTGATGAGGTACGTCCCTGCCGTATATTTTTGGAAAGGACTATGCAAGTACCATTGTCACAATTTGCTAATGGCTGGACAAGTACTTTCTGAGAAATCTTTGAATGTGTTTCCCCCGGTCTAGTAAATGGCTAGCGGAAATCTTAAATGAATTGTGGACCTACAATTTTCAAAGGGACCACCCAAGGACTATTGGAACCATGTTTGGCTCCAATATGCCCAGTCGCTTCTAACTGTAACAACGGACGGACGTCTAGTGATGGCAAAAGCCCACCTTGGCATAGACAGGTTAGCTGAATTTTTCATGATTGAATAGGGCTACTCTTTATTCTGGCCAGAGATGTATGCACATTACATGTATCTGATCAGATATTTTTAATGTGGTTTTCATTTTCTAGTGACATTTTTAAAAGAGTGTCGGTATAATTTGAAATAAAATGCACAGTATATATTAAAATTCCAAATTTGTCTCTAGAGTTTGGCAAGTTACTGTAAGAATAACTAAGACGAAGGGTAAAATTAGTTAAAAAAAATAGATAGAAAGTCGATTATTCACTACATGCATTTAAATATGTATGACATTTATAAACATTCATTTATAATTAATTGAAATATGAAGTAAATATTTCGTGAGTGTTAACTGGCCTGGACTTGGTTGCACGAACGTCAATTAAATTAATTGACAAATTAAATTCAAATTGTAAATTCAGTCTTGAACAAAAACAACCAAAACATTTACTTCAAATTTAATTGTCAATGCGTCCGATTCGTGATGTTGTACCAAAGGCACCCTTAAAAAAATGCCCAAATTTTGTATAGACACGTGCCTACTCGAGCCTTACGTAGCTACGCCCCTGTCTACTGTGAACACCTAGTTATGGTTGTGTTTTTACTTTACATATATCAATGAGGAACTTTTTCTTGATGCTCAGTTCTACTGTGAACACGTAGTAATGGTTGTGCTTTTACTTTACATATATCAAATGGGAAATTCCTCATGATGTTCAGGTCTACTGTGAACACGTAGTTATGGTTGTGCTTTTACTTTACATATATTGGTGAGAAAATTCCTCATGATGATCAGGTCTACTGTGAACACCTAGTAATGGTTGTGCTTTTCCTTTACATATCATATCAACATGATCAATGAGGAACACGCTTACTGTGAACTCCTTGTAATGGCTATGGTTTTACTTCACATATCATATCAATAAGGAAATTCTTCATGATGCTCAGGTCTACTGTGAACACCTAGTAATGGTTATGCTTTTACTTTACATTTATCAGAGCTCACCAAACTGGGTAATTAGGGCATATATATATTAAGTCACCCTGTTGTGCTTGAAGGTGCCCAAAGATGCTCCGAAAAGCGATTTCAAGTGGCCCTGGGACTTGTGAAAGTCGCTGGGCATTTTGACACTTCTTATTCTAGTCCTTTCTATCATCGGTAACAAGGAAGTATATTGATAAGATTTCTGTAGTTTATTCTTGTGTTCTGAACGGCTCAAACGTTGTTTATGTCATCTCATGGTTGTGAAATCATGACAAATTCTACTGTTGGCACCTAGTAATGGTTGTGCTTTTCATTCTGTCACTCTTTCTATATACAGTATTCATCAGTCATCACACTTTTTCGATTCAAGTATTTTGGACTTGTACATTGAAAGTATTTCATATTTCTTTAAAAAAATTATAATAATGTGTTGTAATGTTTACAGTTTTAAAAAACTGCAAAAAGTTCAGCATGATACGAACAACATCATATTATTAAATTCAAGAGTTGTTTAACCAATCCATTAAATATAATTACTTGTTAATGTATTTAGATTCTTTTATTTTTCCAGATTTTTATGCATCTCATACAATAGTAAAGGGGCATATAGTGTCTGTCCATCCCTTTGTCCAAATTTAGTTTTACCCACAGGTTTAAGTTTCTTTTCTGTGAAGGATATATGCAATTAAGTTTCAATAAAATCAGTATTTTTTGTGAGTACTGAAGTACTCATTACTGGCTAGAGTAACACCCTCAATTTCTAATAGTCTACAAGCAGTGGCAGCAACCCAGTGACAACACACATGTAGGTAATTCAAAACTGAAAATACTGTAAAATTGGTATCTGCTAATGACCTGTAATAAGTGCATAGGAAATCAAAATATTTTCACATTTTAATTGCACAGCATTAGCAGATGATTTGTACATATTTTCTATTTTTATACAACCGCAAAAAATTTGAGGTCGTATGGCACTGTCGTCGTCTGTAGACACTTTTGTTTTTGGTCAATAACTTAAGTTCTAGTTGACCAATCCTTATGAAATTTTACCACAGTGTTCTTTGGCACAAAAAGAAGGGTGAGGTGGGTTTTGGTTATTTTGGCCCCTCCCGTTTTTAAAAAAGGGCAAAATTGGTTGTTTTCACATATTTGGCTGTAGAATATTTATTATTTATTGGATTTTGATGGGGTTTCTTTCAGTGTGTTTCTAATTAAATTTCCTATAAGAAGTATGTCAACGGATTTTACATGGCATGTACTGTTTACTAGATAAATGGGGCCCAAAAGGGGTGATTTTCAAAAATTTCTTTTTTTTTAATTTTTGTCCGATTTTGATGCACTTTTTAGCTCACCTGGCTATGCCAGGGTGAGCTTTTGCCATCACTTGGCGTCGGTCGTCCGTCCGTCCGTCCGTCCGTCGTCCGTCGTAAATTTTTTTTCAAAAATCTTCTCCTCTGAAACAACTGGGCCAATTTAAACCAAACTTGGCCTGGATCACCACCAGGGTATGAAGTTTCAAAATTGTATCCCAGGAGTCTGAAAACCAAACAACATGGCTGCTGTTACTAAAACTAGAACATAGGGGTAAATTGCTGTTTTTGGCAGATAACTCAAAAACCGTTGCAGATATCAAAAATCTGATGAGGGTAAAATTGTTCAGAATGCCAAGATCTATCTGCTCTGCAATTTTGAAGAAAATCGGAAAACCCGTCTAAGAGTTATAGCCCTTATTCCATAAATTTTTCAAAATTTGTGTATATTTTTTTTTTTTTTTTTTTTTTTTCAAAGAGGTGAAGTGTAAATTAAATAAAAATGTTCAGCATATCAAGATCTACATACTCTGAAATTTTGAAGAAAATCCAAAGGCCTGTGTATGATTTATTAGCCGTTTTTCACAATTTTTTTTTCCCCAATGCCATATGGTTAATTGGTTATTTCCCTTTAAATTCTGTGTTCAAATCTTCTTTGGTTAACCTTTTTCTTTTAAGCTTTAGAGAAATTCCCTGCTATCGCTTCATTAAGAAAATTGTTTCTTTCATAATTTAGAGCAAAAACAGTGTTTTTGTGCAAATTTCTAGAATTTTTTCCAAAAATACTTTCTTAATCTTTACCTTATTTCATGTCATAATGATTTTCCTATATAAATATATTGTGTCTTACAGGGAATTTAGTATTAAATCACTATAACCTCTGCTGACATGAATGTTGAAGTAGTTTATCAGCTTCATAGACTGCTTAATGTTGATAATTTTATTGAATAAAGCCTTTAGTGAGCCTCGAAAACCTATGAATGGATATGAACAGAACTGGACATTAATGATGCTAATGAGATGCTGACTATAATATATATATGTAATGTGACTTTTATGCCTAAATGTCATTCAACATTGCCATCTGTGGGGAACTTTATTTATTACTCGAGTGTATGGAAAGAGCATACAAAGAATTTTTTTATCTGAAACAACTTGGCTAGTCACAATGTATCTTTGATGGTCCCCTTCAAAACAGATGTCCTTTAAGTCTGCACCTTATGCAAATTGGCTACCAATGGGAAACATAGTTTAATATAGGAGTACATTCAAAGATCTTCTTTAAAACCATTTGGCCAGTTGGAAATAAACTTTGGCACATTTACACTTAATTAGGGCCCCGCCACATAGTGGCGGACGCCCTATAGTAATCACTCTGTCTGTCCGTCCGTGCGTGCGTCCGTCCATCCATCCGTCCGTAACAAAGTCGTGTCCGGGCTATAACTTTTTTGTCTTTTGAGATAGGCTTTTGATATTTTGCATGTAGATAGATCACTTCAAGACGATGTGTCATGAACAGGGATTGGTGACCTTTGACCTTGAACTTTGTCGTCAAGGTCAGATTTTGTCTTTTATAATGACAAGTGGTGTCCGGGCTATAACTTTTTTGTCTTTTGAGATAGGCTTTTGATATTTTGCATGTAGATAGATCACTTCAAGACGATGTGTCATGAACAGGGATTGGTGACCTTTGACCTTGAACTTTGTCGTCAAGGTCAGA
>MJUU01003401.1:5920-17530 GCA_002080025.1 Modiolus philippinarum | reverse complement strand
GGACAATGTTGAATTTTCCCGCCTTTTTTGGCGGCAATTTTGAAAATGGCGGCCAACGAAAAATTTTGAACATCAGTTTTAAAGTTGCAACATCAATACCTATTTGGAAACCAAATTTCATTGAAATCGGACAATGTTTAATTTTCCCGCCTTTTGTGGCGGCCTTTTAAAAAAATGGCAGTCATCGAACAATTTTCAACACCGGTTTTGAAGTCGCAACATCAATACTTATTTGGAAACCAAATTTCATTGAAATCGGACAATGTTAAATTTTCCCGCCTTTTGTGGCGGCCATTTAAAAAATGGCGGTCATCGAACAATTTTCAACACTGGTTTTGAAGTCGCAACATCAATATCTATTTGGAAACCAAATTTCGTTGAAATCGGACAATGTTGGTTTTTCCCGCCGTTTTTATGCGGCCATTTTGAAAATGGCGGTCAACAAACTATTTTCAACACTAGCTTTGGAGTCACCACAGCATGGCAAACATTTCATCATGTTCCACTTAATCTTCATCTTCTATAGTTTGGAAATAAAAGACGAAAAATACAAAATTTTAAAAATTCGGTGTGAAAAAAGGGCAATCACTCCTACAAGGGTTTATTGATTTTCTTCAAAATTTCAGGTAGGGTAGATCCTGATATGCTGAACATTTTTGCAATTTACACTTGACCTCTATCTGTTACACTTTTTGAAATAAAAAATAAAAAATGCAAAAATTTTGAAAATTTTACGGAGAAAGGGCTATAACTCCCAGACGGGTTTCAGATTTTCTTCAAAATTGCACAGTGGGTAGATCTCATCATTTTTTCTCCTGTCAGATTTTTTATATCTGTAACGGTTTTTGAGTAATTTGCAAAAAAAACCCCAGCAATTTACCACTATGTTCTACTTTTAGTAACAGCGGCCATGTTTGGTGTACGGACATAAAAATCACGAATTTGAAAGTTCATACCCTGGTGATGATTCAGGCCAAGTTTGGTTAGTATTGGCCCAGTAGTTTTAGAGAAGATCTTTGAATAAAAGTTAACGGACAGACGGACGCCGAGTGATGACAAAAATATATAATTGAAAGGTCAATTGTTCAGAGAACAATTGCAAGGTCTTTCACCAGTTTTCAACTTGAGTTTTGATTTTGTTGTCTTTTTCGGTACAAAATGTACAGACAATTAGACACACATTTTCACCAATATGACCACCTATCTCTGATAGATTACGAGTTTAAGCGATAACAATGCAAAAGGTCATCGGTGACCTTGACCGATGACCTTTGACCTTCCTATTTTTAGATGACCAAATATCACCTATGAACAATTGTGAAGGTTTTAGGTCTCTACGACTTATCGTTTGGGAGTATTTAGTATATACGGAAACTCAAATCTTTCAAAGGGCAACAACTCATATAAAGAGTCGTCTAATTTTTTCGGGACAATGTAACAAAGTTGCGTCTTGTGAAGATGAACATTTTTCTCATTACATTTGATCAGCAATCTATTACTGTTTCCGAGTTTGTCTGAAAACAAGGTCAAAGGTCACGGTCAAAGGTCACCGATGACCTTCAACCTAAATTGAAGCTCTCTTCGCACTGATCATTTTAAATTACTTGTTTACTATAATATCTGTACGCGTAAGGGCTATAACTCAAAAAAGGTTCATCGCAGAGTTTTTGTTCCAATGTATATAATGTAGATCTCAATGAGAGTAGTCTTTTTGCAATATAATGTTTTCATAAATTCTTTATCGTTTCCGAGATATCGAAATAACAAAATTTCGAATGGCGGCAATTTTGAAAATGGCGGACGAAAAAAAAAATATGACCCTGGATTTGTAATCAGGACCAGAGAAGCTGCCTGGAAACCAAGTTTGGTGGAAATCCGATAACTTTAAGAAATTTGCATATTTAGGGGCCAAAAACGCGTAACCGGGGTCGCGACCCCAAAAAAATTTTTTCATAACAAATCATCGTTACGATGTATGCAACATTTTCCACATCTCAGATTTTCGATATCGGTTACGGTTTCGAAGTTGACCTGATAACAAGGGCTTTCGGTGTCGGGGAGATAACTCCGTTACTAAAAATAGATTTTTGTCGTGCCCTCAGATCCGGAATCCTGGTTTGGTCTACATCTTATGTACTAAGTATCAAAATAATGTCGCGTATTTTTTTTCATTTGCGGCGGAAATAATAATAATCAGAAGAATAACAATAAGGTCTTTCACTTGTGGTGAAAGACCTTAATAAAAACCACCCACCCGCACCATATTAAAAATAAAAAGGCTTGAGAAACAAACAATTTATTTTGAATGGCCTATTAAGGAAATATTGGATAGTTGCAGACAAGGTGCAAAAGAAAACAAAAATATGAAATCATAATGAATGTACAGTACAGCCAGAGACTTACCATGATAAATCACTGTGATAGACATATCACTCTGCTTTAGTGAAATGTGTATATTTTATTTCCTGTTTGATCTATCAACATGCTTTCTTTTGCATTTAGAGTGATGCATTCTACCACTTGATACATTGTATGAAAAAAAATATGTGGATAGATAAACCAGTAAAAAAGATATATTAATTTAAAAATTAAGAGTGATATGTCTATCACAGTGATTTATCATGGTAAGTCTCTGGTTGTACTGTATGGAGCTTCAATGCCAGATAATTTTCGCTTCAAAAGACACTAAAATTTCACTTCTTGAATGTTAGGAATATCTGACAATTAAGGAAAAAATCACATCTGAGAACTCTAGAAAAAAAAATTGTACTTGAGTACCGTACTTCTGGGCAGGTACTCGAATACTCGTTGCCATCCTAAAATTGATAAATGATTATAGATTTTATATTAAGTAAACATCATTTGCAAAAAATGTTAATAAGATATAATGTGATCATTTTTGTTATGATATTATTAATTATTTACATATTAATTATTTCATGTTTTACACACAAAAAAAAAGACATTTACAACTTAAACAGAAAATTATGTGGAACTAATAAAATAAAACAGATTTTTTTTCTGATTCTCTTTAGATTAATATCCTAGGATTACTAGGCTTTGAAGTGGTAATGGTGGCCTGAAAGGGCATTAAGCTCCCCATTTACTTGGAACAGCTAACGGACTGGAATACATTGGGAAGCCCCAAGTACTGGAGCCTTTCCGGAAGGCAATGTTTGGTATGATTTTAGTTCATCTGGACTAGTTGTCCTACATGGTTTGTTTTCACCGATTAAGTAATTTTTTACTTAATTATTTTATTTATTATTTTGTATTATATATGTAAAATACATGTATGTTTTATTGTAGATATCATTCTTTGCAGACATGCATACAAGACATGACAAATGATATACCAAAATTTTAATGCTACACATCAACACAATGTATGTCCCGAGAAATAACAAGTGTCAATAACACTTGTGAAATAAAATTTGCTGTTGATTTTTTAAATCGATGCAAAATGATTCCACAAAAGTAGTTCAAAATAACAAAAAAAAAAACACATTAATTCTTTATTATTATCCTCAGACAATCAAGGAAGTAATAAATATATGCACACAAACGCGCGCGTGCTCCTGTGTTCCAGTGATGAAAAATTATGTGCAACTTTCATCAAATTTTCGATTATCTGGTTGTACGAACCCGAAAATACGCAGAGGCAGAAATGAAAGGTGTTTGCTATAAAAAGATAAGTCATATCAATTTTTTCAAGTGGGACACATCAAAAGCTACGAAATTGCCAAAGGTTTCGGTAAAACATTGGTCAAATCAAAGGTTATAGCGTCCATGAAGCATGAAATGTACCGAGTGATACTGATGTTCAGTGAAAACGGAGATGTTCTTTATGCTGCTTGTGAATGTCCAGCAGGGTAAGTTTCAATGCATCAAGGTGAAAGACACGTCCAGTTGATGAATATATTGACAAATGTCATGTAATATGGGCGAAATTGTCGGTACCAAATTGCCCCCCCCCTTTCCTAACCCAAATTCTTTCTCACATTTTTGTCTAAAACGCCAGAATCTATCATTTAGTTTAACTTAAGATGTACATTGTATCACTTCTTCTGTCACATTTAGGTGTATGAAATCCAACACATTGTATGTGTCATATATATAGGATTGTGATGAAATCTACATGCAAGCAAAAATTCCATATAGGGTTGATCTGGGTAACAATCCCACATTCATGATTGCAGAACAAAGGATGGATATACATGTAGTCTTGTCCAACATTCAGACCATACTATTAGCTATGGGATAGTGCTAATTGTTGAAGCCTCACATTGGTTCTTACTTCAAGATGAAGAACAACAATAAAAAGAATTTCTCATTGCTGGGTTTTACTGTGTATTGATTAGCGATTTTGTCTCGTGTACATTTATTCAATATTATTTCATTTATTCATTTTTACAGTCATGACAGTGAATTTATTTATCTTTTTTTTGGTGTATACTCCACAATTTGGAAATATTTCTTATACCATTGATAAATCATTTAAACTATGTATACTTTTACATGTACACATTGGTACATCATGTATGTCCATGGGAATCCATGACAACAGATTATCAATAAAGTAAAATGAAAATTAGAGATTCACATACCCTCGTGCAAGGTATATACATGTATATATTTGTGCCTTTGAGACTCATAAACAGACTCTGCTAAACATGTTTTTATTTGTACAGACAGACAAACGGACGACCAGATAGACGGACGGACATGGGTAAAACAATATGCCCCTCTTTTCATTGCGGGGGCATAAAAACAAACAAAAATGTGTGTACACCAGTCGCAGTTTATAAAAATACATGTACACCAAAGCAAATCCTGACACTCCTAAATCTGAAACATGCATATGACACTCATGACATAATTATACTACATTTAGTATAGAGATGATAGAGATCACATAAAGAAATATCATTAACCATGGTTTTCAAAGCAAACAAATGGAACAGAATACAAATGCAACAAGGAATTTTATAAAGTGTAAATAAAAAACCAACAAAAACTTGGGGCGTCATCAGATGCTCTGGAATTATGTACATGATCTGCCCCATCCATGATATTAGTCACTTTTTATTTTGCATCTTTTTGAAAAACCCTTACATTTTTCTTTGTGGGTATGTGTCTGATATTTTCTGCTCAAAATGAAAATGTACTCCAATGAAATCTGATTATCATCACTATTATTGGCATAATTTATTTACACATATTATTTTTTTAATTCTTACATCAAGTATTCTATATTTCTTTCAGACTTGGCATAAAGGGTGCAGGAAAGTATAACCATGTTGGTGGAATTCTTTTTGCTATAAGTGAATTTTGCGATAAAGGGTTACATCAAAGAACTGAAAAAGTCTCATGTACATCAAAGTTAAACGGATGGATTGTGCCAAGAAACTTAACTGTGCAAAAAAAAAACCCACTGAGAATATTAAAAAAAAAATACAGTTTGGTAAACCTGAAAAAATGAAAGAAAAACAGTCAATCTGTATGACCCCAGAGCACCCCAGGATAAATGTGTAGATCCTTTCGCATTTCAAAAACTATATGAAAACATGGAAGAGTATGCACCAAATTCTGCTTTTTTCTTATATCATGATACCCCTGTAAATTCCATGGAAAACGACACTGACTTTCTCGACACATTATGTAGCGACAATGTAGCATTTAATACATCTGTAAATTCAACATGTTTACCATGCTTAGCTGATTTTGGTACTTGTGCATCTAACATGTCTAAAATGACATCATTGGAGTTCACTGACCCACTTGAATTGATTGAAGTAGACCATGAGATATCTGATGATATAGAAATAGATAATAATTTCTGTGAAAAAATTGTAATGAATATCATAGAAAATGAAACTTTAACAGAAAGCAAGATATAAGAGGTTGAGAAACTGACTAGGGGTCAACCAGACAGTCAATACTGGAAAAAATTACACAAATTTAAAGCAACAGCTTCTAACTTTGGAAAAATTATAAAATGTAGCAAGAACCCTGATGGCTTGCTAAAGGCAATGTTCTACGACAAATCATTCCCTGTTGCAATAGAGTATGGAAAAGAAAATGAACCCCTTGCCATTGAAGCTTATAAACATTACAAAAAAGATAATGGATGTAACGTCACTGTTGAAAATGTGGGCTTAATTCTAAGTAAAGATAGACCTGGTTTTGGAGCAAGTTTAGACGGTTTGGTGTTTGACTCTTCTGCAAGAATAAAACATGGGGGACTTGAATGCAAATGTGCGAGCAGTAAATGTGGAATAGATGTTCTTGAGGCATGTAAAGACTCCTCTTTCTATCTTAAAATGGAAAACGTTGAAGTGCATTTGAAAAAAAAATCATAACTATTTTTACCAAGTGCAAGGACAAATATACATTACTTGAATGAAATGGGTTGACTTCGTAGTATGGTTTGGTCACGAAAAGCCAATATTTGTGGAAAGAATTGAATTTGAAGAGGAAAAATGGTATTCCGAATGTTTACCTTATTTAGACTTGTTCTACAAATGGGCTGTAATTCCAGAATTACTTTAACGGAGAGTTCAACGAAAACTCACATTACTGAAACAAGATCACTGGAAGAGTCTAAAAGCAACAGTCAAACCACAGAAATAAATTTTCATGTATATTGCGCATGCACTAAGTTGTTCTTAAGTCACATCTTGAGTTTACTTCCACCAGCAATTATCAATTAATGTTGTCTTTGTTTGCTTGCAATTCCTCATAAATGAAAAGGAGATAATAACATTCTGCTCAATCAGTGTTGAATAAGGGCCCTTCTAGCTTTTGAATTGGGCCATTAATATTAAGATTGGCATATGCGTTGTATGTTTTGATGAAGTCTTCTTGGTACTACATATAAATAACAAAATACCGAGGTTACTGTGAAGTTAGGGTTCTGCGCATTTCGACAAGTTATGTCTCTTCAGTGCAGATAAAATCAAAATATTTGGAAGTCCATGAATCGAAATACGTGTAAAGCTGATAGAAAACAAATGTACTATAATTTGGCGAAAAACAATGATAAAAGTGTTTGAATTGTTTGGTTTTCCCTGTATTCATATATTTGTTTGTACATGTACATTTCCTCCATATTTTTTCAGTTCATTTTCTACTATCATTGATTATAGCTCAATTTTCTAATACTAGTAAATATGGTAAATATCATGACGATTTTTTGTCATCACATAACGTCCATTTGAATTTCTATCCTCCTTTAAACAATTATGACTAGACAAAGTATGCTCACATTGTGAATGTTCACTACACATATGACAGAGGGATGAAAATATTCAAGTTATTAAAATATATAATTATATTAATATTTAAATATAAAATATACATGTATCACATCTCCATGCCTCGAACATATTGAAGCACTAAGCATTTATAGTCCTACAATCAAGATGACCATTAACAAGATCAATGTATTTTAGCTTTATGCTCAAAACCTACAGTTATTTATACATGTATGTTTTATTGTAGATATCATTCTTTGCAGACATGCATACAAGACATGACAAATGATATACCAAAATTTTAATGCTACACATCAACACAATGTATGTCCCGAGAAATAACAAGTGTCAATAACACTTGTGAAAAAAACCTACAGTTATTTATACATGGAATAAAAAAGATAACAGGAAACACCTACAATGGCCGAAAAACATAGCCACATGCCAGAAAGTAAATAGGAACTGAACAAGAAAAAAACCCACAATAAAAATACAAAAGACAAACATAAACAACGATAGGAACTCGGGACAGCCGGACTTGGTACNAAGCACTAAGCATTTATAGTCCTACAATCAAGATGACCATTAACAAGATCAATGTATTTTAGCTTTATGCTCAAAACCTACAGTTATTTATTTGCCATCTTCATCACTTTCTGGTCTACCAATATCAGAGTTACCAAGCTGCACAAGAGGGGGTAAAAAACATGTAAGATATGCAATTATTTTAAAAAGTTGGTTTGCTATATGACTTAAGCTTAGAGGCAGTACACCATCTAAAATGTGGTAGTTTTTGATACGTCCAATCTCGCGCTCGACATGAATTCGAACTGAGGCAATGTTAATGGTGTCCTCAACTGCTTGGGACGAGAGCTGCTTGCTACTTCCCTTAAATGGTGGTATGTTTAATGTTACTCCTTCTGGTAATATGTCTTGTATTTCAAAACCTCTATCTGCCATAACATTGTCACCAACCTCGAGCAAATCTAATAATCCTGAGTTTTTAGTATTTCCTTATCGGAAACTCTCCCACCCAACAAATCAGACACAAATGATATGTTGCCAGTTGGACATACACCGACTAATACCATATAATATTTTACGAAAGGATATGGAGTAAATGAACATATTTGTGGAAAGAATTGAAGAGACCATATCACTTATGTTAACTCCAACTGCAATAATTTTAATGAGCTGTATGGCCATTTCGGAAATTTATTCCTCATCAGCAGCACTAGAACCCAAACAAAAGAAATCCATAAAGTAGAAAAAAAAACGTTAAAATGCCTAAAACAAAACGAAATCCGAATAATCAGTAATATCAAATATAGCTAAGGACACAACTACGATGGTGGGAGTTAAGTATTATGATGTTTATAATTTGACCATGTTTAAGATTGTGCCAGCACTGAGGATGGTATTTCAACAAAAACTTCTGTGCAGTCAATTACGATGCGTGTTGTGGGATACATTTTAAATGAATTTGGCATGGTTTCTCGAATTTTCTTCTGTGACGGAAATGGAAATAACAATGGCAATTCAACATTTAAAAAATTATCCACGTGGTAAAAATTTTCGAGAATTGGCTCTGTGAAATTTCTGACAAATCACGCACAAATAAACCTACTTTCAGTCGAATTAAAACCATGAAAAACTCATCAATTAAACTCAGTTTTCTTTTAGGTCCAGGTTTGCCTCCTTGAATTTGATACTGTTTGGCATCGTTTGTTGTTTCATTTTGACAACGCCAATATTGAAGTCTCTCTGCCTAATTAGCTAAATATTCATATACAGACTTGAAGACACCATGGTTCTGAAATCCAGTATAAAAAGACATAGCATCTTTATCATCTTTAATTTTGTCAATTCCAAACCGGTTTTCTTCAAAATAGGAAATTTGATTTTATAAATCAGTTATATTATCAGAAGCTTTTCTTAATTTCAAATTTAAATCCTTGACCTGTTGAGTCAGAATTTGAAGGCTGTCGTCTAGTGTAAAGCTGTAGTTGTGCTCAGATCCAGGTTCTTCTACATACACATTACTTCCATTATCACTGTTTGAAAATGAATGTTCTTTGTCAAAACATGAACAAGAAAAATCAGTCTGTGTCGCTGAATCTACGTATGGCAGCTTCCAGCTGCTGACATTTAACTCTACATCTTTGCTTGATTCCTGAAAAACAAAGGAGAGAAGTGCATATACACAAAATTACACCAAAATTTATTTGCGTTGAGCATGTTGAGTGAAACATGACACTTCTCCACTCAATGTGGTTTAAATTCCTAATTTACAAACAAATGAAATGGAAGAGGCAGGTGTTTCTGCCCTTCATGATTATTTTTCTGCTTTTTCTATCTTTTTTTTACCATAAATCCACGAATTCCAGATTATATTACTATTCCTATTTTCCGTAATCAGTGAAGCATAACGTTGGTGGCATGGGTAAATATTTGTTATGATTGAATGATTGATTGATGTTTTACGCCAACTTCAGCAATATTTCAGCTATATTGTGGCGAGAACATTTAAATATATTGAACAAATTTAATACATAAATATATAAAATATAAATATAAAACCTTTACAGCTTTATACAAGTAAAACCGGTGTGTAAAATATAAAAACATAATACGAGAATTGTAAGTTTAATTGTTATAATTGTAAGTTTAATTGTTATAATATAAGAACTTTAAGATAAATCCATTTAAATCTTATGAAATAAATTGATTGCTTTTAAGAATTGAACGATTTTGTCGCCAGCGACATTTGTAAATAGGTCTTTAAGACAATCAGCAGAATAAAAATCACGCCTGATATCGGCAACATCTACACAGTCAATTAAAACATGTTGAATTGTATAAGGACAATTGCATGGAACACATTCAGGTCGATCGTCATTGTTGAGGATAAAACTATGTGTTGTTCTAGTATGTCCAATACGACATCTGGTCAACACTACCTGTTCCCTACGGTTTTTACCGCAGGAACCGACTTGTTTACCAATATTTGTTATGCATTTTGTTTATTTGTATCTTTATGTGTTTTTACAATGTATATGAAGTTCCATAATCAAAACATACGTCCGTCACAGAAAAAGAAACTTAAACCTGAGGTTAAATCTCATACTAAGATCCCCCACTTGGGATGGACAGACGAACTGACAAACAGACGGACGGACAGACCCAAACACTGCCCACCGCCCCCTAATATCTTACTTAGGGCATAATAAAGATTTTATATATTTTCAAAAATTGCAATTTCTGCCGATTTGACCACTTATAGCTCTAAAACTTTAAGAGATACAAATATCAGTTGACATTTAACTGAAAGCTTATATTACAAGAAGAGAAATTCAAAGAAAAAATCTCATGAGGAATTTTTGTCCCGTTTGAACCCTTAAAGCTCAGAAACTGTAAGAGCTACGGTACATAGAAATCCGGTGGAATATAAAAAAAATTAGGTTATTTGCACATTTGCAATTTTGCCCAGTTTGGCCCCTTATAGCTAATGATCAAAATTAAAAAAGCTATTCGGATTTCATTCGGTTTTATGCATTTTAAACATTTTTTTGAAATTATGGATTTCCTTTGTTTGGGTTCTAGTGCTGCTGATGAATTAATTTCCGAAATGGCCATACAGCTCATAAAAATTATTGCAGCTGGATTTATCCTTTAGTAAAATATCAAAATTCTAAAAGTTAAGTACTTAAAATATCAAAATTCTAAAAGTTAAGTACTTGGTTAATTTTCGTGGTTAATTTTCGTAAAATATCAAAATTCAAAAAGTTAAGTACTTGGTTATTTTTTCAAAAGGAATCCATTGGAAAAACTGCATAAAAATCAGGCTAGAAAAAAAATCTTTAGATTTGCCCTGTTTGGGTCCCATTTATCCCATGAATCGAACGTACATGCAATGTGAAAACTGTTTAACTTTCATCAGGAGCACACTGAAAATGACCCGGTATCAAAATCTGACAAATTACAAAAATTATACAGCCAAATGGGCCGTTTTGAAAAAAGGGGGGAGGGGGCGTCATAACATCCAAAACTAATGACAACCTTCCTTTTGTGCCAAGGGACATTATTTCTAATTTCAAAAGGATTTTTTAACTGGACTTTACTTATTGACCCCAAATTAAAGTGTCTACAGATGATCAGATGACAAAGCCAATATCAGATAGCATCATACATGTACATGTACATTTGTACCACTTCAAATTTTTTGAGGTCCTAGAAAAAAATTACTGTATTTGCATTGGAATATAACTGTATATTACAACAAGGAGTATCCATATTTGTGACATTCCTATGCACTCCCATGTTACTGTCAAGACAAAAAAAGGGGGGGGGGGGG
>MJUU01003392.1:0-20779 GCA_002080025.1 Modiolus philippinarum | reverse complement strand
GGCTGAATTGGCATAACTTTTTATCCTTAGCATCTAATTTATATATTGCACTGTCCCTGTATACTGATATTTGTTTTTTTAATAACATTAGTTTTTCCCTTTTAGTTTTGACTTTAAGTAATTCCAAATTGATTTGGTCCATCGAGTTCCATAAGCCATTTTCCTTTATACAATTTTCTACGCTTTCTTTTTGCTTTCGTTTCTTTTCTGCTTGTAGTTTTTTCAGTGCTCTTTTCTTTTCCAAAAAAAGACAACGCTCATTATGAAGTTTTGCTTTACGATCTTTTTTTTTCAGTTTGAATTTTTCCGGCTGATTTCATTGCTAAAGATATCAAACTTGATTTTTTGGGAGAAGATTGTGTAATTAGCCATTCATCTGTCTGGTTGTTCTGGTACATTAACGTACTTTCTAAATTACATATTGTTGTATTTGGAGCATTTCGGAAGAGTCGATCGGTTTTAGCCATCAGTCTTTCTAAAGATATATTATTAGCACTGCATGAAAAAGACTGTGCTGTTGTGTCCATTGATGGTTCATATAATTTGCCGTCGGGTAAAAAATCTGCAAAAAGCTTACTACTTTTGTTTTTCAAAGCGATACAAAATTTAGAAATGCATGCTTCTGTAATGTCATCATATGAGGAAGGAGAGAAAAGATACTTGCTGACATCATCTAATTTGCTGAATGGTCCATGAAGTAGAGAAATATTATTGTGCATCAATAGTTTTGGATTGTCGATGCATAACAGTAAAACTTCTATTAAACGGTTGTAAATTGAGCCCATTGTTATCGGAGTATTTGATGGATCTACTGCTATTTTCCAATACGGTTCGGTAATAATTTTGCAAATGATACCCAAAGATTTGCATATAGCCAAAATGTTGTTGTGTCCTGTAATGCCTGGTAGATGAAATTCTGTGTAAAATTCAGTGATGGTTTGGTTTCTCCTAAATAAGATAATATATGTTCCGCAAGATAAAAAGTGCCAGCTGCATTGAAGAAGTAGGTGTTAAATCTATTGCCACGAAAGTTTTCAATTGGAATGTTTTTTACGCAAGCTGATTTTAAATATGTTTTGGTATTGAGAGGGTCTCCTGAACCATCCTTGTAAAAAAGTTTTGAAATAAATCTCAAAAGCGTGTGAGTATACGATTCATTGCTATCTTTTGAAAATGAGATTGCTTTATCCTTTTCTAAATTGGAGATCTCTTTCTCACAGACCTCTTGGAATTGTAAGAGACGATGGACTGCACATTTAAACGAGTTTAAATTAGTTTCTATTTCAGTTTGGTTAGTTATTTGTGCCATCAAAATTTTGTTTATTTTCTCCTCTGCGGCACTCCGATCTGTCATAATATTTTTTACTTTGTTAATTAGTTGATTCCCATTGAACGGAATATCTGATAAAACCTCATTAATAGTGTTTGATAAAGTTTCAGATTTGGTATCTGAAACTTCCCTTACTCCTGCGGTATACATTTTTGGGGAATCAGATATTTCAATACCATAGAAATGTCTTCCTTTTTTGTGGTTGCATCCCTATACATTGTCAGATTATCAGATTGTTCAAGTAATTCAGATATTTGACTTCTTGACAAAGTTGCCATTTCATTAGTAAAATTGCTAGATGTAGTAAACGAAGGTAAATCATTGACTGTAAAACCCACCACGGATAAAATTTTTCTGATAATAGGTCCGATATGGTGGATTCCTACCTGCAGACTTCGCATGTAATAATACATTTCCCTTACCTCTGTCTTAAAGGGACGTCCTTGTGTGGAAAGTCTGCTTTCAAGTACATTAATATCATTTTCTTCTATAGTATTGTTTTCTGACTCGGCGTATTCGGTATTATTATTTTCGTCGTTCTCCTCCTGTAACTCTTTAATTTGATCATTTAAATCCTTCACTGTCTTAATGTAAAAATTACACTGTGTTGAATTTTCCTGTTTATTTTGTTTTTTGTAATTTGCTCTTTAAGTCTTTGACAGTAGATTTCAAAGAAACTATGATGTCTCTTTGACGTTTTATCTGTTGATTTTGTCGTTTTTACCTGCGGTATACATTTTTGGGGAATCAGATATTTCAATACCATAGAAATGTCTTCCTTTTTTTTGTGGTTGCATCCCTATACATTGTCAGATTATCAGATTGTTCAAGTAATTCAGATATTTGACTTCTTGACAAAGTTGCCATTTCATTAGTAAAATTGCTAGATGTAGTAAACGAAGGTAAATCATTGACTGTAAAACCCACCACGGATAAAATTTTTCTGATAATAGGTCCGATATGGTGGATTCCTACCTGCAGACTTCGCATGTAATAATACATTTCCCTTACCTCTGTCTTAAAGGGACGTCCTTGTGTGGAAAGTCTGCTTTCAAGTACATTAATATCATTTTCTTCTATAGTATTGTTTTCTGACTCGGCGTATTCGGTATTATTATTTTCGTCGATCTCCTCCTGTAACTTTTTAATTTGATCATTTAAATCCTTCACTGTCTTAATGTAAAAATTACACTGTGTTGAATTTTCCTGTTTATTTTGTTTTTTGTAATTTGCTCTTTAAGTCTTTGACAGTAGATTTCAAAGAAACTATGATGTCTCTTTGACGTTTTATCTGTTGATTTTGTCGTTTTACTTTTAAAGAGGTCAATTTCATTTGGTTTTGCATATCTTCCATAGTTTTTGATATCCCTTGTTCTACATTTGATTTTTTTACAATTTTAGGTGGCGTACATGAGGTACTTATAGTTGCCTTCAGATTTGGTTTAGGCAGTACAAATTCACTGTTCAAAAAATTATGCAATTCAACGTCATTTTTGCATTGCTTTAATTTTCTAATTCTATGTACACATCTGACAACTTTGTTATATGTGCTGACCATGTTATAATCCTTTGGCAAAACTCCAGCAAACTGACAGACAAGTTCATGAATTTTTTTCTATCTGGGGCAACATTCTGATACAGCTCATGAATTATTTTTATTCTAATCTTATTATTTTCCATTACTGACAGTTCAATTTAAATTATTTTTAAAAATTACCTACTTTGCTATGAAAAAATAAAGTTGTAAAAGCAATTGAGTACACATATCCATTGACACATAGCACATGACAAACAACACAATTTTCAATATCAAAGAGTTATTTCCCTTTTGAGTTATTCCCCTTATTTTTGGGAAAATCTGTTTATAACCCCTGTGATAAACATTTGTTTACCTTTTTCACCCAATATTTCAATTATGATATGTATGACTGAAAGGGTACTTACAATTTTGAACAAAGTAGATGAAGGGTAGAGAGCATATAACTGGATTCCCTCCAGAAGTATATTTTTCACTCCCAATTACAAATTGAATATATATATATATATTGTCCTGAAATAGAAATTTGAACTAAATGACTTAATAAATTGAAATAAGTAAATAAGCTGAAATTTATATAATCTATAATTTATATAATTTATATTTATATTTTTATTTATTTATTTGTATTAGCATGGTTTAAATATATTGTTTATTGTAATAATTAATATGCATTCTTCATTCAACATTGCAAATATAAAATTAATTAGCATATACTTAGTTACAATATATGAATACAATTTTAACCATAAATAAAACCAGATGACTTCAAGTAAAATTGACGAAGCTGGATGATACAAATGTATGACATCGTTATCATTATCTCATGCCTTTCCGTCACAAATGCATATGGAAAATTAAAGCTTACACAGTACCGAAATTGCTTAAAAAATCTTGTACGATCATTAAAAGTGTTTCTTGATTTATTTGTAGATATCAGTTCCTTGTTAAACAATTTGAAGTTTTCAAGATTCTTTTCAACCTGTAATTTCAACCTACCAATTTTTTTCTAATACTACTGAATCTTTCAAGCTGCTAAATTCCTGCTGCCATTATGCTTTGAAAAAAATACTGAAAAAAACAAATTTAAATTGTGTAAAAATAACATTATAATACTATATGCAATAAGATATGTTAATATGAATTTTATCAACTAATACGCCAAAATTCTGAAATCAAATTAATGCATACCGGAAATTTGTCTTTATGCCCTTAAGATTTTGGCGTATATACAAATAATTGGTTGTTTTATGTGTTTACAAATTTCATTTGAATTTAATATTTAAGTGAATATTTTGTAAACTAGATTCATATATGAAAAAATAATTTCTGTCAAGAAGTTGTTTTCATTATTAATAGATGCTTAGTAGGTTAACTGTAACCCATGATCGATTATAAAATACTGTCTGATTCCCATAACTACAAGCATGTTAATAAATATATTAGTAATTATACATGTATAACACCAAATATTATCAAAATAATCGTTATTATTAAATGAAGTTATTGACAGGTTGTGAATTTTCGGTGCAAATTTTGGTGATAATGGAATATCCATTGTGCATATGCCAGGGATATTTTCTTTCAAATTACATTTACCTTGTGGGAAAAATCAGCTACAGAGGGGTTTGAATAATTCATTTATTGGGGTATATATAAATAAGCCCTTTGCTTTAATACTATATTGAACAGCTAGATAAGATGTGTATTATTAATGTTTAAATTTTATCTGCACTGAAGACACATGAGTTGTCAAAATGTGCATATGCAGAAAATAAATTCACAGTCATATCGGTATTTAGTATTTAGTATTTATTTAGTATTTATTTATTTAGTATTTATCTGTACCACACAATTTGGATACCATTGTTATAGAGGATTCTGATTGCTATTGTCACTTCAGTTCAACATTCATCCCATATTTTGATTAAGTAGTCTTTTTTGGGACTGCAACATGAAGAACAACAATAAAAACAATGTTCCATTGCTTGGTTCTACTATGTTTTTGTCGATACTTTATCTCATGTGCTTTTATTAGGGTTGAAAGTTCAATCCCTGACAGTGAGTCATTACATTTGTAATTGCTTGATTGAGAAGAGCTAAGACTCTGCTCCAATTCATCCTTCGTGTGGTATGGTGCAATAATTTTGAAGGTGTTGCTTATTAAACGATGAATTAAAGCAGATTTACAATCATACCACAAAGCTGTTTGATTTGAACTAAATTGATAACATGATGGCACAGAAATAAATAATTGTTCATTGCCCTCTGTAGCCGATAAACTTATTTTGGTAGCATGAAAGTCCTCACTATCTATTACTTGGGATGCCCAGGAATCCATTGTCTAAAAATATTGTATTGTCTTATTATTCATATATGGTAATACAAATTAGTAAAATATTATTTAGCAGATCACAGGCAAATTCAAAATGGTGTTTGTAAGCAAGGGTAGATTCGAGGTAGTGATTTTTCCGCTATTTTTCAACCAGAGGACGCCCTTTTTAATACATGTATTGTTTTACTTCAAAGTCTGTTAATTTAGACTCCTTACAGCGGTCCCGCCTAGCATACAAAGCCTCCTGCTTATTATTGTACGCCACAATGACAACTCAATATATTTATATATAAATATTTATTATATACATTATTATTGTATTTTCAATGATTATGTGATTTTCCGATTCATACGACTTCACACACAGTATTTTGTTTCGAATGACTTCAAACTTGTCTCTGGATAACTATATAATGCCATGGAACAATCAAGATGTCAATTATAATAATATTTCACCTCTGTAATGTAAAGGCCATCTAGATCCAAACCTGTGTGTTGGGGGGGGGGGCATGCTGTATCACTTATAATTTCATATTTTTTGCAAGACTTCCTTGTAGGTTTATTATTAACTTCATCATGTATTACCTTTATTTTCATTACCTTCTATGTCTTCGTATTTTTTATAATTTGTATGCTATAAGAACTGGACTATACTTCAAGGGAGGTAACTAGGGTTCACGTTTTCAGTTTTTTATTTTCCAATTACGACCTTTTTTCCAAAACAGGAACGGTTTTTTAAATGTGACTGTTGTGCTTATATCAACAATCATGTGGTTGGGTTTTAATGGGTTCCTCTTTGTTGTTATTAATTTGCATGTTTTGTACTCGAGGCGGTATGAAGAGGCATGTGTGCTGTCTAATTTTGCTTTTCTTGCGAATATTTCACCCATTGTGACAAGTGGCATTTCATGTTTGGACTTACATATTATAAACTACAATCACTGTATCAGTGTTAATTAAATCTAATTGATGTTATTGAAATAATTTCAATATCATTTGATGAAGATCGTGTAGGTCACAAACCGGAAGTCGGAGAGTTATCGAACCTTCTTTTCCCGTAGCGGTAACTGATAAGGCTATATATATATTATGTAGAATTGACATTGTCTTTAATTGCCTTATAACCGAAACAGAACAATGAATACTTTTCCCAGTGCTCTACTTATTTTGGATTCTGTTTCACCTTTTTGAATTGTGTTACCAGTATAGCATTAACAAATAAGGTAATTAAGTAGAAATCTTCACTTTTACGTATCTTATAGTTCCATGTATGCATCGTTAGTTTATTACAATTTACCATAACGAGTGAATTAAGTGATCACAAAGAGACTGATACGAACTTTTTATTGATTATCTTAAAACTTATTTATTTAATTTAATTTATCTGCAGTTAAATGTTTTTGTTATATTTTCCTTTTCAACAATCCCTATCTTTATTAAATTGTCTATAAAGGTTGTTTTGATCAAACAAAAAGCGGAAGTTTCAAAGTAAAAACGATTGAACCATTTTCTTATATTTACGATTTTTGTAGCACACAAAAAGTGTAGATGACAAAAGTTGTATTTATTCTGCATCAAATAATATTACTTCCTTGAAGATAGTTATGAGGCTTCAAAGATTATGTCTCGAGATGGAAGAAATCTTATATTTTACGAGATACAGGTCAAGAATGTGTGTCTGTAATATGACTTAGGGAATGTTTCGATTTTTCTTTTGGTCTTTTGCTTAAAAGGACCAAGCTAAAAGGAAATAGATTCGTCTAATTTTGATATTGGCCGAAAACTGCAAAACCAGATGGTTATCACTACTAAGATTTTAGTGAGTAAATTTGCATACCTGCACAGCTTACAGATGGTGTAGTCCATTTACCAGAGGCTTGGCATTGTACAGTGTCCTCTCCGTTTTGATTCGGTCACGTCCTTTTACATTTATATAGGGCAGTAGAATATTGTAATGGTTATGACTGCCGAGTTGTCATCTGCTATTAGTCCACAAACAGCGTCAATCCCACACAAATACAACAAAAGCAACAATTGAAATGCATTTGCACTAAAAAGACATGATTTGTCGAAATGGCCATATGCAGAAATTAAATTTACAGTAAGTTTGGTACTTAGTTATCATATACATTAGATAAGCATTTCTATTCATCTTTTGTAATGAGCAATCATATAAAAATTCAAAATACCTAAGTTATGTAGATTTTGTTATGTTGTCCACATATTCCAAGAAGTACCTATTGAGATCCCGTTTTTGCCACTGTTTGTACTGTACTTGTATCTACGTAGTTTAACATACATTGTTTGGATGATCTTAAGTAGTTAACAGATTTACAGAAATGGAAACGATAACAGATATCCATACATTGATAAAAAGAGTATTAAGATACGTTTCCCCATATTTTTAGGCAATGGTAAGAAAAAAAAACTATATACGGATTTTAATTATTTATCAGCTAAAAATATTAAAGTCTATCATTCGTGGAAAGTAATTAAAAACAACCGTGAAGTACTGATTACTTCATCTGATAGTTCTTCAATTTACTCTTGCAAGTCATTAGCTCAATTATAATTGACTTTGACTAAACGAAGATTTATTAACTTGCTAGTCATTTATTCATGAGTACATGCTCTCTTCAATTTCGCCTAATGTAAAGTACAATTTTGTTTGCTTGACAACAATTAAAGATCTAATATCTAGATTGTTAATTAATATAACCCTATTAACCATAACAGTATAGTTAAGAGGATATTTATTATAAAATGCTTCACAAGTCATTGAAGAGAAAATGATGAAACTATTTATATTGAATATCTCAGAATGGTAATTATCAGCGTACCATGCCCCGCATGTATTTTTTCCATACATCTGAACTCCGTTTATTGCAATTTAAGTATGTCTTGGAAGAATTTTGGTGTCACAACCTGCTCAGAGAAAGAATAAAACAAGAAAAAACCAGAATTACTCTGGCCTATTGTGACACGGATAACCCCCACCTCACATCTTCCTAAATTTTCTAAAACATCTGGAAAAAAATCAATCATTGGAAAACAAGGTATATAGTTGACATCTACGATATGTTAATTAGCCATATGAAATTCCAGTCATTGGTTTAGGTGGAAAATTGGAAACCAGCTTCTGGCAACAATGTGAAATGACAAAGTCAAAATATGTCATAATTCTGGAAAAAAGGAAGGAATTATTTGAAAGCAGAATACATGGTGCACATTTACAATATGTAATAAAGCTTCTACACAAGTTTCATGAAATTCAAATAAGTTTTTTCAGAGGAGTAGTGGATACCATGTGGTCACCATATGGTTTGCATTGAGCTAAAAAAAAGTCCAAAACATGTAAAAAGGAATTCTTGAAAAACAAATTATGTAATTAAGCCCCTGCATAAGTTTCAAGAAATTCCAATCCTTGGTTAAGAGAAGTAATAAATACAAGCTTTTAGGTACAGAAAGACGGACGGACGGACACCATGAACATTATAGAACTCCCACAAAGTTGGGGTTATAAGAAATAGATCGCAGTTCTCCTGCTTCTTATAAGACACCCGCCGTGTTGAAAATGTCAACTCCGGTAGTAAAGTCAAATCCGATAGAGGAAAAACAAACTTTAGCTGTAGAGTCTCTGTTGTCATCTGGGAAATAGATATCCACAAGATCGTGATGTCGACCGTAAAAAGTTTTTGGCAACGCATTCTTACCTAAGAAGTCTATTTCTAAGCAACTTAGCTCTATCAAGAAGTCATTGTAACGACCACAAGTCCTTGAGTAGCGAATAAGTTGTGAGATGTAAACTCCATATGATGGGCTTTTGGAACGTTGCTACAAAGAAAAGGGAAGTTGACTATTGGAAAAGTGAAGTCAATGCGTCATACAGCCTAGTTTGTAGTGTACCTCTGTTGTCAATTTCAAGATTCAATGAAGAAAATCACCAAAGCGAGGGTTGTTTAGTGATAAAATATCATCTATATAATGGATGCTGAAATTAAAGGACTGGGGTAGCTTTTTGTCTTTATTTTGAAGAAGCCCTTCAGTGAAATCAGCCTCATAAGAGTGAAGAAACAGATCGGCTAAGAGAGGCGCACAGTTTGTGCCTAATGGAATTCCTATGGTCTGTTGAAAAACAAGTTTTCTAAACTAGACAAATATATTGTCGATCAGAAACTCTAACATTTTAATCACTTCTTTTTCTGTGATTTATTTTCTGGGATCCTGAGTCGTATTTCACAAAGTATGATGAAAATGTACTTATATCTTCGTTCCCCCTTCTTACGGGAGAAACATCTTTGAATTATATCTTTCAGCTTTTATATGATACTGCAACTCCGTAAGTTTCGGGAACTGTAAACAGACTAAGGTGTCCATCCCGCAGTCCGGGTGCAGCAGTACAAGCATTAATGCAAAACAAACAAAAATGTTGGAAATGAAAATAAGGAAATTGGAGATATGTAACTTAACCACGTGAAAAGCTAGAAAATGAAAATCAGACACGGGGCGAAAGAAAATATCCTTTATAATAATTGGGGAAGGATATAAAACTTTCCCTTGGACCACTTAAAACTGATACTATATTTCGTAATGTATACTTTCTTTTTTCTACAAGTTAATATCAAAGTTTAAAGAGGTATTATATTGTCTAAATAATTTTGATTAGTTCTACAATTATGCAATCATTTTGAATGTCGGTAATAACAAAATTATCGAGTTGTCAAGAGTCGAAGTCAATGTGAAATCAGGTGGAAAACACAGAAAAAATTGTCGACCTGGTAGAGGAATTTCAAAAGATATGGTGAGTGGAAGTCTATATGGGATCGCTGTACCCTATAAATGAATGTTTACAGCAATAGTTCTGCAATAAAGAATTGTGCTTTGTGTTTAAAAAAATGATGAGTGTCTGGAATCATCTCATCAGCAACTGCCTTTGATAGGTCGGTCGTGAGTCCCAGTTCTAAGTAAATGAAATTTATGGTGTCATTTACATTAAAAGTAATAACATTTGCCCATATGGAAAAAACTTTACTGAACCAAAATGTGATTTTCAATTTAATACATATTGTTTGATTGTGTAAAAACAGCAAAAGCGGTTTCTCTACGTCTTTAACACCACGGCACATGACAGTATTCCCATCTCACAGCAGGATCAGTAGTATAACACCAAGGTGAATGATTTACGTTTAGAGGTCTGCAGTAGTTGGTAGCCCATTCATTTAGATCATGAGGTCTAAAAACAGGAACATGTGGCACAATTGCATTCCATGTTTGACACTGACGTCCGGAAATCGTACAGCTCACTCGACCATGATATGTTTGAGCTATGGAGTCGTAACATTCATTATCTTTAACAAAAAAAAAAAATTCAAATAATACAAAAAGCCCTAACTTAGTTTAGTCTCAAAATTTTATACTTAAAGGGAATGTTCAGTCACTGTTGCAATTGTCACTACAGAGGTTTTACGGTCGTCACCATGATTGTACAGACCGTTAAAATGTTTCTATTTTACAGATCATAATAGATATCTTTGGGAAGATCCAGAGTGATTACCGGACTGAAAAACAACGACTTTGACAAAACCGGACTTTTTACTAGCAGTGTGACGGGTGCCACGCGTGGAGCAGATCATGCTTACCCATCCGGAGCACCTGATGATACCTCAGTTTTTGCAGGGGGTCACACTGCTAATGCTTTATTTTTGTGGCGTTTTTTTTTTTCTTTTTTTTTTTTTTTTTGTCTTGGCTTGGTCTTGGTCGCCCTGTCTTTATTCGTGATGGATATGATTAGCAGTGATTTTGGATTTTGGAATTCCCCCATTTCATTATTTTTGCTTCGGTATATGTTTGTCGATGTGTGAGTAAGATTTACACTTGTAATTTAATGATGGTGATGGATCTTATGGTATTTTGTATTGAAAAAAAAATGACACAGTACGATTTATTTGGCTGATTGTGCATAAAAAAATAAAAGGTAATCATATCAATGAATATTCGACAAAATATCTACAAAAACATATTTATGTTTTTTGGTTGTTACTTTGATTTGACTGATCGTTTCAATGTGTCTATATCACATATATCAGTACATCCTGAGTTATTACTTGAATGACATATACCGATTCTGACATTACAACGGACTTTTTACTTACAGTGTGAGGGATGTAACATGTGAAGCAGGTCATACTTGCCTTTCAAGAGCATTTTATGACACTGACGGTTTAGTGGTTATCACTGCGTTTATATTATGTTTTGCTTGTTTCGCCAAGTCGTTTACGTTCTCTGTCTGTCGGTAATCCTTATACTGACATGTTTTTTGAATTTATGCTTTCGCTTCTTGCTTCGGTAATCATAGGGAAATTTATTGAATTATAAAACGTTTTTGTTGTTGTTCTTCATCTTGAAATCACAATGAGGCCTTCCTAAAAGAGCAAACACCTATACCGCATAAGCTCATGTTGGCCACTAGCCAATAGGCGAATTAAATTCCTTGATATAGAACAAGTCATAGAATCAAGAGGACATGTCAAGTTGAATTAAGTATTGGCAAAGACATCCTTTTACCAAGAAGCAACTTAAAATTGTAATATTTTTGACAGAAGAAGACGACAAAAGTGACCTAGGATATTCTATTTCTGTGTGTGATGGTACTATCAGGAGCTGGTACTCACTATTGTCTCAATTTTGTACCTTAAATGAGCATTGTTTTATACATTTTGGTTATGCATATGGTTCCTAAGATGAATGGCTCTCATACAAAGAACAAACAAGACATTAGCCTCTTAGAAGTAACGAGTAGATAAGTGTGGTTTACCTGAGCACGACAACGAGGCTGGTTCCCAGTTGTTTGGAGCAGTGCATCTAGACACTGGACATGAAGACGTTGGGGAGGAATCAGGATAAAAACTACACGAATAACGCGCATATACGAAACCTGATATATTGTAGTCATATGTCACGTGGGCCTCTGGGCGTATGTTTGGTGGTTCAAAACAGTTATCTGCAATAAATTGGATCGATATTTAGACGAAGAGTAGAAATTTCAGAAAAAGAAATATTAGGTTTTTGTATGATACAGTGAAAGCATTTGATAAAGATCTTCAATGAAACAACGGCAGTAGAATACCGAAGGAACAAGGAATGAATGTAAGCAATGAATGACTTAAAGTTTAAAGCGCATTTGCATTTGGTTTTAGTTTAAACTTTAATATCTTAATTCTATAATACACAGAACGGATTCGACACAAGTTAAACAAATTGATGAAGTCCTTTCCTTTTATACAGTTTTTGAAATAACAATGAATGCTCATTTTAAAATAGTATTTATTCTATATCAATCAAAAGAAATCTGAAGAAATGAAAGATTTCATGAGAAAAAAAATATTTTAGATAAAAGAAAGAGAATATAAATTTTTCATGTTTGCTGGTCAATGTATACATTACGTATTACAAAAGTTTGTTATACCTCAAGGAATCTTTTGGTACTTTTTATGTAATAAAATACATTTTTGAATACACTCGTTCTGTTCATTTGTTAATACTTCCTTTCCTAACGTTACAAGCTTTAGATCAATAGAGCATTCAGCAGGTAGCCAGTTCAAACTATTGAAAAGAATGTTACGTTGTTCATTATATTTTGGACAAAAAAAAGATAAGTATCCACAACTACATAAAAGATCGGGTATTAAATTTACTACACAAAGATTATAATTAAAAAAAACTAGCTGAGCAATCGAACTGAGTCAACAAGATATTTAATTTTCGAGGTCTATAAGAATAATATTTTAGAATAGCAACTTAACCAGACATCTTTTTGATTTCTTTTTAACTTCTGTAAGGAACCTGACTTACGAATACTAAGATTCAAAGTATTGCCTTATACTTGATGGAAAAATGAATCGTTAGTAATTGTAAGCCTACAGAACGGCAAAATAACATCTTTACCGTTTCTTAGTGGATACACAGTTTAACTTGTTGTTTAATATCTTCAAAATGATCCATTTTAACAGCTCACCTGTCTATATTTCTCTTTATTTTCATTTTATCTTCAAAATGGCTGTTTAAAGGGATTTTCTTTAAATAATAATTTAACTTCTAAATATTTTAGTTTGTTTAAAAGTTCGTTTGTAATTACATTACAATAAAAAAAAACTGTTAGAAGAAGAATCAAAGCTTAAAACAAAACATTGAATTGTAGAATAAAGATGTGATCTGCATAATCCAAAGATTATATATTTCAGTTATGGGTGTACTTGTTTTTGAGGGAATCTCTCATAAAGATTCACTATCATACGTTCAAATTTTGACATTTTCATTTTGTGTAAATTCAAATGCTACTCTGACCATAAGTTAATAGTGCCCACATCTAATGATTTTATTATGCCATTTTTTCTTTCAAATGACTCGATGAATTCCATCTGGTTGTTGATAAGCTGTGATGGTTTTCTATAGGTCTTTTCATCGGGCAACAGATGACAGCGATTATTAGAACACTTTGCTAGTAAGTTAATTAAATATTTGCTGATGCTCCAGCATCCATAGGCCAAACTTAAAATAGATGTAGCGTGTTTCTACAATTAGCTATTAGTTCCACTCAAACCGGTGCTAGGTACCGTCTTGAATTTTGAGGTATGAGCAAAGCTCATTACTGAAGGCTTCGTGGTTACTTCAAGATGAAGAACAACAATAACACCGTTCTTCCACTACAACTTGGTTTTAAAATGTATTAGAAGCGACTTGTTCTCATTTGCATTTACTCAATCAATATCTTTTATTGTTCATGACATATAATTGCATGCAACGTTTTTTTTTAATTGCAATACTATAAAAAAAAAGTTCTGAGACCTACGTTTTTTACGTTATATCTCTACTTATCTTTCGGTACTGATTATTTTCATTTTTGGGGTTAATGAATTTAAGCATTTTATGTAATAGCGGTAAATGAAAAGAAGGGACGGAAGATGTTTTCTTAAGGTCCAAAGCCAAAGACCCTTTCCCAACCTGTTAAGCCTGGCATTTTTATTTGCTAAGGCATAGATCTGTTTGGTTCAGTAATAAAAGGACCACAGTAAACTTACATTGCAACAGTTTACTGCACCAATATTGGTTGATCTAAGCTCCAATATACTTTTCGAGTAGTTCTGTTAGAGATATTTTAATGAACATCAGTTTTATTTTTAACAAAAACTACATAACTTCGGATAAATAATACATTTGTGCATTAGGGTTATCTTGTGTTCCTGCTTTTGCAGGGATAAATTTTCATTCAAAATAATTATATTCTTATTTTGAAGTTGGTAATAACAGATTTTTTATTGACTCAACAGCAATAATAGCATTTAACCAGCCACTTGGTTCTCTCTGTATTCACATTAGAGAGCAACTGGCATACCTGCACATTTTACATTTGGTATCGTCCATTTACCAGAGCCTTGGCATTGTACAGTATCCACTCCGTTATGATTTTGTATCGTCCGTTTACATTTATATAAGGCTGTAGAATACTTCATGGTTGTCGAATTATACAGAATGACTGCTGTATTGTCATCTTCTATTGGTCCACAATCTACGTAACCTATTATAACATGAAACACAAACTATTTTGCAATGCATGGATATGGTAGATGACAAAACTAATATTTAAAATACAATACTGACGATTGCTGTAAATTTAGTTCCTGTAGGTGGCTATTTCGACAACATAGGTCCTTTTAGTGCAGAACAAGTCAAAACAATTGGAAAATTATAATTGAAAGAGGTATAAAAGCTAATTGAGAACAAGTAACCAAAAGGACAAAAAATAATTGAAAGCAAAACACGATTCGATATCGAAGTCTTCATAAATTTATGTAATGGAATGAATAACTAATTCAAATACCATTGTCGATATCGACGAAATCGACAAACATGATTCGATATCGCCTCGATATCGAAGCATCAATAATATACAATTATGGCACTTCTACGAGATCAATATGGGGTTTAACGGAGCAATAAAGTAATATTGAACGAGGGTTTACCCCGAGTTCAATATTATCTTTTGTGCTCCGTTAAACCCCATATTGATTGAGTATAGAAGTGCCATAATTGTTTTATTATATTTGATTGACATGGCTGAAGTCACCGATGACAAACAAAAGAGGAGTGGTATATTCTATTGTGGGTGTTAAAGGGGTGTGGCCTGTAAATGTCAATCAATGTAAGTGTGCAATATGATGATTTATCATGATCAACTGTGCAATATGATGTTTTATTGAGTAGATACATTTCTATACTTTATACATAGAAATAAAAGTACAAATATAATAATAATTATTATTAGTATTACTAATTGATCGCCGTGAATATCAATAAAAAATGCCAAGAGTACCGAACAAAGCAGACAGATTAAACGAGTTGCGGGATCAACTTATATTAACTAATATTTATCCTAATTCCATTTTAGTTCTGATGCCAAACAATGTAAGATGTCGTCTATCGTCCGAAAACTCTTCTTCAACCCAAAGAAACGCTCCAAAGTGTCCAGGTGTCCAGGTCTCGTCTCCGTTCTGGATACCGTTATCACCCCTACAACAGGCGTCATCTCCATCTTCGCTCGAAATACAAAAGGCTCAAGTTTTAAGAAGTATGTTAACCATGAATTCTGTGTTGAACATAGTTACCATTTATTGTTAATCCAACTAAGACAGGTATTATCGGAGCTTTAAACTACACTGCTACTCAATGAAAGGATTTTGCCCATTTTAAAGTTACCTATGATGAAAGTTACTGTCGAAGTTTTTCTAAGGTGATAGATCCAGTGCCCGAATACTTTGTATCTTCTCACTAAAAAACTCTTGCAATGATGCCACTACAGTTGCTTCTAATCTATACAAGGTTATTAACCAAGATCTTCATTCAGTCAGTTACAGATTAACTAGGGATTCTCCAATTATTCATTGGATCACTTACCCAAAAGCTCATCTTAAGCATTGAGGTAAGAACCCTTTTCAACCCCCGTGTCCCCCACCTAAGCCAAGCCAGCTTCCCGGCTGCGGTGTTTGAGCATTGAGGGATAAATTGTCCTATTTTATACTATCATTTGATTAACTACCCCCCCCCCTGATGGAGTGAGGTACGAACGGAGGTTAAGCGTTAGCCGTGGGGGCGCCCTTTCTCTATCCACATATGGGGGTGCTAAACGATGTACTGGGGCGATATCCACAAACAAATATTATCCTTGCCCATTTTAAAGTTACCTATGATGAAAGTTACTGTTGAAGTTTTTCTAAGGTGATAGATCCAGTGGCCGAGTACTTTGTATCTTGTTACTAAAAAACTTGCAATGATGCCCCAACAGTTGCTTCTAATCCATACAAGGTTATTAACCAAGATCTTCATTCAGTCAGTTACAGACTAACACAAGATTCTCCAATTATTCATTGGATCACTTACCCAAAAGCTCATCTTAAGATTTGGCAGACTGCTGCGGCTTTTGAGCATTGAGGGAAGAACCATTTTTAACCCCTGTGCCCCCACCTAAGCCAAGCCAGCATCCCGGCTGCGGCGTTTGAGCATTGAGGGATGAAACGTCCTATTTTATACTATCACTTGATTAACTAGCCCCCGCTGGAGCGAGGTACGAGCGGAGGTTAGGCGTTAGCCGTGGGGGCGCCCTTTCTCTATCCACATATGGGGGTGCTAAACGTTAAAGAAATATCATCAAACAGGATATACAATCCGCACGAGCATTTGCTTGCTACACATGTACTTGGGCGATATCCGCAAACAAATATTATCCGTGCAAGATGCTATATGTCGACAAGTACAGTTTGAACATAAACGTTTTATACGATGTCGTTACGATATCGTAACAATATTGACGATATCGTCGATATCGACAAATAAAAACAGTACCTTTATCATGGTTGTCGATTTCGTTACGATATCGTAAAAATGTTGTCGATATCGTCGATATCGACAAGTTCAGCGTTTTTACAATGTAGTTACGATATCGTGGAGATGTTGACGATATCGTCGATATCGACAGGAACAATTCGAACATGAGCGTTATTACGATGTAGTTACGATATCGTAACGATGTTGTCGATATCGTTGACATCGACAAACATAAACATATGGTGTATAAGTCTTGTTGACGATGTTGCGTCGATATCGTAACGATGTTGACGATATCGTTCCGATATCGTATGGATATTGGATATCGCCGATATCGACAGACCACTTCATATTTAGTACTAGCGTTATTGACGATATCGTGTCAATCTTGACGATTTCGTCGATTTCGACGAACAAGTGCTGATTAAATGTTAGTGCTAACGACAATGTATAATAATGTTGAACTTTACTTACGATGTTGTTACAATATCGTAACGATGTTGACAATATCGTCGATATCGACAACCAAGTGCAACCCACCATTACCATTGTTGATGTTATAATTATTCAAAGTACAGTTCCATCATATAATTAACGTTGCCATTAGCAACAATGTAACGATGTCGACGATATCGTGACTACATCGTGTCTTGGACATACCTCTCCGGGAGAGGCGGTAATCAACCTACATTATGAACATTCATTTTCGGTCCTTTTTCCCTTTCGTCTGTTGTGCTTCGGTTGTGAATTTCGTTTACCGATGTATTTCGGTCCTTTAGTGATATACATAGATTGATTCTCGTTCATCAGCGGAAAATAAAAACTTTTCAATTAACCCAATTAACGGAAAATGAAATTACAAACATACATTTTCTACATCTTTACAGGCTAAACCTGATCGTAAAACAGTTCCAACCATATACTGGGTTCCTAATCTCCACAAAACGCCATATAAATCTAGATTCATTTTGTCATCTAGTCACTGTTCTACTACTAAAGTTTCTATTATACTCACTAATACTTTGACTGCGATTAAAAACCTGGCTATAAATTTCTGTAACAAAGTATAACAAAATAGTGGTATCAATCATTTTTGGAGTGTAAAAAATTAATTGGAAGTTCTCGATAAATTGATGCTTATAATGCCTCTTTTGAATCCCTTGAAAGTTTTGATTTCTCTACCCTCTATACTACCTTACCAGGAAAAAATCACACGTCTTATTCAATGGGCATTCAAAAAAATGCGATTGCGAATATATATGTTCTAATTCCTTTAAAACACATTTTAGTAATACAAAACAAAAGAACTCAATTAATTGCACTTGTTTTGATATGATTTCAGCACCTGAATTTTTACTTGACAATATATTCATTCGTTTCGGTAACTCTATTTATTGCCAGGTCATAGACATTCCTATGGGTACCAATTGTGCACCAATTATAGCGGACCGCTTTTTGTACTACTACGAGTCTCAGTTTATGACCAACATCAGCAAAGACCCATCTAGACAGCATTTAATTGAAAAGTTTAACAACACTTTCCGATATTTGGATGATATTTTAACTTTAAATAATGACGACTTCAATACGTATTATAAGGGCATGTGCCCTAAAAACTTACTTTTCCCATAGTTGATTATCCATTTCTTGATGGCGATGTTCCATTAACGCCATCATGTGGTGTTTACATATATCAACTTGTTCGGTTTGCTTGAGTATGTAATAACGTTTGCGATTTTAATGAACGGAATCTTTCATAACTGAAAAAGCTATTACATCAGGTTTTTCGTTATCATAAACTAGTAAAAACCTTTACTAAATTTTATCATCGATATAAAGACTAATATGAATAAGAAAGGAAATGGGGTAAATGTCAAGGAGACAGCATCCCATACCCAGGTTAAAACGACTCAAAACAAAGCATCTAGGGGTCACCGTACTGTTTTCAACCCAGTGAGGAACCTCACACCATATAGCAAGACCTAAATGGCCCCAAAAGGGGTAAAAAGGTGAATAAATCAATGGAAACAAACCACATCCACTAACCCAAATATCAAGAAACTAAAATTTTATAAGAAGACACGGACAAGTCAATCACCAACATATTCCTGACTTGGGACAGGCGCAAAAATTGCGGTGGGGTTAAACTCGTTTTCTTGGATCCACACCCTCCCCTATGCGTGGTGAATGGCTAAAAGATAAATACACAAAAAGACTCACAGTAAAAATCAAACTAGAAAAAAGTCCAACTTAACAAGACGAGTACCCTAACAATGAAGTACATAAAACATAAAGACAATACACACAGGTACTGTCCGGACAAGTGCTCGCAGTTACTGACAGCTAGCTAAGGACATAATTTCCGTTGACTATGATATCAAGCCTTCTTACATATGAAACTTCAATTGAAATACTTCTAAATAGATTTGGTATAACAACGTCATCAATTATGAAAGAAGAACATGATATTGTGCAATGCCAAATACTGCCAATATGAAAAATTGTTTAAATCTAGTTATGGTGTAAAGCATTTAGGAGATGATCAATATTTTTGCCAACAAAAACCAGAAGTAACGATTTAAAAACAATGCTGTATTTATATCCTTTATGAATAAGTTTGTTCAACGGATTAATAAGTTTTGAAGGACAATTTTTGAATTTATGCGCTTTGTAAATGATATTGCCATAGAAGTTTGGATGTGAAATGCCCTGATGTATTAGAGCCTTGCATGTAGAACCAAATTTCCTTAATAAGTCAATGTATCTATAATAAAATTTAGAGAATGTTTTTATCAATTTATGATATCTAAATCCTTGATGCAAAAGTTTTTCAGTGAGACAAAGATTTCGCTCATTCAAGTCAGAAACATCACTACATACTCGTGCATATCGAACAAGTTGTGAAATGTAGACCCCGTAAGAAGAGGCTAAAGGAACATCGCCGTCGAGACGGGGAAATTGACTATAGGGAAGGAGAAATCATCCCTTTTATCATAAACCTTAGTGTTTAACTTTCCTTGATTTATTGATATATCAAGATCAAGAAAAGGAGTGTGATCACTGCTGCTATTGGATTTATTTAAAGTAAGTTCTGCAGGATGAATTTCATCTGTAAATTTAGAAAATACAGGATTGTTTAAGGATGTTCGCTGGTCAATTTTAAAATAACAAGGATTTCAATTGAATGTCATTTTTTGTTAGACTATTGAAAAAGAAGTAGTTTAAGCCGAAAAAATTGATAGGTTACCGATGTAATTTTTTAGATACAAATGTTTCAAAAAATGGCGGGAAACTGAACTCCTCTGCATTTTTCATAGGTTTAACATAAGCAATGTTTATTCATTAATGAATGTGACAAAATAACACAAGTTGAACAAAATTTTGTCAAAATGCTTCAAAAGATGCTTAAAATGAAATTACGGAAAAAAATAACGGGGTCACTGTGCAAAAAAATAGTAAACTGTTCAGTGGATAAAACCAGAGAAATCCGAAATTCTGACAGAAATACATAAACATGACCAGCGAACATCCTTAAAGCCAAAATATCGTCCAAATATCTATATGTATTGTTAAATTTATCCACTAAATGCTGTTCATAAATACAATGCAACATGTAAACAACTAATCAAGGCTGGTATTTCACATCCCTTATTTCACTGGGGTAAATGTGATATCGGTAACTGCAGTTACCGATATCCTA
>MJUU01003390.1:0-12188 GCA_002080025.1 Modiolus philippinarum | reverse complement strand
ATCTTAGGCCCAGATTGATAATACTTCAAATTCTAACATATCTAATCCCTCCGTTTCCACCCTAACAAGGCACGCTCATAACAAAAATGGACCAATGGCTATCTTTTATACACCTGCAATAGAGATCATTGTAAACATTCTTGTTAGACTCTTGCAGTATTAGTCCTTCAAACATCATATCGTAAAAGGTAAAAACGTAAAGGTAACATTTATTCAATGTTGGAAATTAAAGGTATACACAGGTAAACAAGTCCACAATTAACAAATGCTCTATACCAGTTTTTAATCGACTTCAAGATTAAGGTTTAACATATATGAGTTTCTCTGATGGTCGTAAGGCTTGTGTAGGAAGTAAGCTCGAAGTTCCAAGTTTGAAAATCGATGAAACCCCCGAGGTAGTTGTCTTAAAAACCTAGGATTCTAACTCACAGTGTTGTTGGCCTCGTGATTTAAAGCCCTGTGCCTCAACCACTCGGGCACCCTGCCCCTGGTATAAACATTCACCAATTAACATCTTTAACACTCGCATGATTTTAATTCCCATTTTATTTTTATGCATTCACCAGATCCAATTATATCTACTTATCAGATAATATGTTTTTAAAGATTGGTAGACGTAGGCAAAAATGGAATGAAAGATCTATTTTTTTTCAAAAACCATAACGTCTAGCACTATAGTGTTATGTCTCTGTTTTTTTTCTTCCAATGTTGCCATTGTCCTTAAATTATTTGTTTGGTTCTCATATACTTTATATTAAAAATCAAAAAAAAAAAACAAAAAAAAAAAAAAAACAAGGGGCAGTCGGAAACGACAGCTAATCCCTCCGCCCGTTTATTGATTCTTTGTCTAGTAATATAAGCACTCAATTAAGTTGTACCATTCAAGATCTGGCTTGTTACTTAATCCTGAGCCAGTCATGCAAGAAATGTTGTGACCTTATTTCAATCAGGAGCCTCATACTTAAAGCATGTATGCATCTACTGATGAAAGATTAATATTCTGCAAAAAGTGGTATCTAAAATCCAGACTGTAACACAAACTTTATCCTTAGTCACTCATGCATGAAATGTAGGTCAGAGTGACTCAATTTTCATCTGGTGCTTCCTAACTTTACACGACACCTCTACATACAAAATATTATTCCTCTACAAGTTGTAGTATCCCAGATCTGGACTCTTACAAAAACTTAAACCTAAGTCACTCAAGTATGAAATGTATGTCAAAGTGACCTAATCTTTATCTGGAGCTTCCTAACTTTAAAAGATGCATCTATATATAAAATATTATTCCTCTACAAGTTGTAATATCCAAGATCTGGACTCTTACAAAAACTTTTAACATAAGTCACTCATGCATGAAATGTAGGTCAAAGTGACCTAATTTTTATCTGGAGCTTCGTAACTTTACAAGACGCATTTACATACAAAATATCATTCTTCTACGACTTGTAGTATCCCAGATCTGGACTCTTACAAAAACTTTAACCTAAGTCACTCATGCATGTTATGTAGGTCAAAAGGACCTAATTTTTACCTGGAGCTTCGTAACTTTCTAAAACGCATCTATATGCAAAATATTATTCCTCTACGACTTGTAGTATCCCAGATCTGGACTCTTATAAAAACTTTAACCTAAATCACTCATGCATGAAATGTAGGTCAAAGTGACCTAATTTTTATCTGGAGCTTCGTAACTTTACAAGACGCATCTACATACAAAATGTTATTCCTCTACAAGTTGCAGTATCCCAGATCTGGACTCTTACAAAAACTTTAACCTAAGTCACTCATGTCTGAAATGTAGGTCAAATCCACCTATTCTATATATCAACCTCAAGTACTCCTCAAGATGCATCCATGGACAAAACATTGTCCATCTACGACTTGTTATTCAAAAGATATAGGGTCTTAAGTTTGAACGGACGGACGGACGGACGGACGAACGGATAAAACGCTGCATCCCCTCTCCAACTTCGTTGGGCAAGAGGATAAAAACAAAACCAAAAACAAAAATCCCCAAAACCCCATTGATTTGTACTTTAATATGAAGAGATCTACAAATATGATATATTTTACAAGCGTGTTCACAGAAATCATGTTATATCTTTAGTTCTGATATAAAACCAGACCACTTAAGAGATGACGTAAGAATCAAAAGATCTGTGTGCAATAATGCAGAAGTTGATTGTTCAGGTGTTGGAACTAAGTTTAGAACCATTGATGGTACATGTAATAATAAGAATAATGCAATCTGGGGCAAGTCGTTTACAGCACAACAGAGATTTCTGCCTCCTGATTATGGTAAGACTTATTAAATCTTAAAGATCCATGCATGAGAATAAAGACCGTCTTTGGAAGGGAACACTATTCAGAACTTTAATTGAAGAGGGTCATTGTTCCATTATTCGTCAAAAAAGATACTTTTTTTGCATAGAAAAAACAGTTTGTATTTTGACTTTTTTAAAGAAAATATATATAGACCGGTGAATCCAGCCTTCGAAACTCGGGATTAGGGATGGGGTGTTATTGATGTTTTTGCCATTTTTGTCAATTCCTTCATAATATCTGCACGAAATCCGGAAAAAGAGGGGTTCTTACCCACCAATCTCTACTGGATACGCAAATGATATCAGCAGAAACAAAAACTGTTCATAAGATCCACAAAGAGATTCCAATTGTAAAAATTGACTCTAGAAAACGAACAATAATAAAATCTTTTTGAAACCAACGTTAAATAAGAAAATCGTTTTGGCGATATTTAGAAAGAAGCATACTGACCTACACATTAGGTCTCAAATTTGCTAATAGAGGAAAAACTAGACATGAAAATGAAGATCCTTGAGAAGAATTGAATTAGTGTTATTCATAGCATTATTGTTACTCGTTAATGCTCTTTTTCGTAATTGTATTCTTTTAATTTTGCGTAAGCCATACATGTAATGACATATTTGCATTTTTACAGTAAATATATTTGTGACAAAAACTTATCTTATCGATCCACAGCCGATGTTGATAAGCCAAGAGAAGCCCAGAAGCCAAATGCAGATCTGCCATTCGCAAGAGAAATAAGCAACCGTCTGTTTCGAGCGTCGGCAATGCCAAGTAAATTTGATCCAGAATATACCAATCTTCTTATGGCATGGGGACAATTTATTACTCACGACATCGTTAATACACCAACTGAAGGTATGTAATCTAATGTTAATCTTCTTATGGCATGGGGACAATCTATTACTCACGACGTTGTTAATACTCCAACTGAAGGTATGAAATCTAATGTTAAGCTTCTTATGGCATGGGGACAATTTATTACTAACGACATCGTTAATACTCCAACTGAAGGTATATAATTAAATGTTAATCTCCTTATTGCATGGGGATAATTTATTACTAAAGACATTGTTAATACTCCAACTGAAGGTATATATTCACTGTTAATCTTCTTACGGCATGGGGACAGTTTATTACTCAAGACATTGTTAATACTCCAACTGAAGGTATATATTCAATGTTAATCTTCTTATGGCATGGGGACAATTCATTACTCAAGACATCGTTAATACTCCAGCTGAAGGTATATAATTTAATGTTCATCTTCTTACGGCACGGGGACAATTTATTACTCAAGACATTGTTAATACTCCAACTGAAGGTATTCAATGTTAATCTTCTAACGGCATGGGGACAATTCATTACTCACGACATCATTAATACTCCAACTGAAGGTATATATTCAATGTTAATCTTCTTATGGCATGGGGACAATTTATTACGCAAGACATTGTTAATACTCCAACTGAAGGTATATATTTAATGTTAATCTTCTTTCGGCATGGGGACAATTTATTACTCACGATATTTTTAATACACCAACTGAAGGTATAGAATTTAATGTTAGTCTTCTTATGGCATGGGGACAATTTATTACTCACGACATTTTTAATACACCAACTAAAGGTATATAATTTAATGTTAATCTTCTTATGGTACGGGGACAATCTATTACTCACGACGTTGTTAATACTCCGACTGAAGGTATATTATTTAATGTTAATCTTCTTATGGCATGGGGACAATTTATTACCCACGACATTGTTAATACACCAACTGAAAGTATATAATTTAATGTTAAGTCAAATATAATACATTTATATTTTCTGAGTTAACAACTTTACGGATATGAATTGTTTATTGAGTTTATGAAATGCAGAGTTTATTCACCTCGATACAAAAAACTCGAAGGACAGAGATAAAGAGCGGTGTTAGGAAAAGAATGCAGACCCAGGTGGAAAACAACCGAAAACAACATCTCCACTGCAATGGTCCTGTATTGGTGCAGGCATTTCAAACGTAATGGTGGGTTAACCCGATTTTATGGTGCCCCAAATATCCCCTTCCATTGTGGCTACTGACAGATTATAAGACAGTGAAATTAATTATGAAAGATCTCTTGGCTAACATAGACATGTTAACGCCTAGATACATTATTGTTGTATTTATGATGAAAAAATATACCAAAGCAACAATAAAGAAGAAGAAATTCAATAACCTTCTTGTTTTCTTGTTGAAACACTTACAAAATACTACAGTTCATTCAACTTCAACTATCTGTATTATTATGATATCCACCATTTACTAGAAATATATCTATTTTTAGGATTAAATTTTTTTCCTGTTGCTTTGATGCATTACATGAGCCTGCTTCTCTCCCTTTCACATTTAAGATATAATTAAAATAGATTATATAAAGGAATTATTTTTTGTCATTCCTCGATATTTGAATACGTCCCATTTCAGTTTTGTATAGTTTAGAATTACTTTTATCTCGTATGCATTTAATGCTTTAAACTTCTCATAGTTAACGTCGGACTTATAATTTTAGACTGTTGGTCCACAACCCAGTAGCCAGAACTTCGGTGCTGGCTCGAAAAAAGATTGTATTTTGGAAACTTGCAATATCAATTTTGTTTAAACCTTAGGAGTACCTCCCTTTTGCATAGCTCTGTCCTTAGCTGATTTTGGCATTTCTATTCAGATTCTATTGGTAATTTGTTCTCTATCAGTTTTTACGCCTATAAATGTTTATGGATTTCCCATTGTTTGGATTTGATCTGCACTTAAGAGGTATAAGCTGTAGATGGACATATGCAGAAACTAAATTTATAGCAACTTCAGTATTTTATTATTTATCAACATTTGGCCGATGCCTCCGCTGGTGGGATGTTAGGTTTTTACTACCTAGATGCCAGTACTTCAGTGATGGCTCAAACACTGATTGTATTTAGAAACTTGCAGTATCAATATCTAAGAAAACTTTGTTTAACACCAAGGATTATTCCCCCATTTGCATAGCTCTGTCCTGAGCTGATTTTGGCGTTTCTATTCAGATTCTATTGGAAATTTGTTTTCTATCAGCATTTACACATATACCGTTTTATTGATTTCCAAATACTCTGATTTGATCTGCGCTGAAGAGAAATAAGTTCTCGAAATGGCCATATACAGAAACTAAATTCACTGTAACTCCCTTTTTTGTTATTTAATCATAAACCAATTATTAGTGGAATTATGATTTTTTTGTAAATTTGTTATTTAGGTTCATTCAACTGCTGTGATGCTTCAGTAGCTTTACAAAGGTAAGAGAAATTCAAATATATGATTCCAAAAAGGTGGCATAAATTCATTTTGCTGATTATTTTCGTACATTTCTATTTATCTTTTCCGTCACTATTTTATCCAATTTAAAATGAAAATTCCCAAAAGATAACTAAATACCGAGGTTACTGTGAATTTACTTTCTGCATATCTGAAAATCAATAAATGAAAAAAATATAGATTAAATCTATAGTCGTTTAATGTAAATGTTCATTTAGGTTTTGATGATGATACATCTGTATTTGTTTTTTTTTATGAATTTATGACTCTTCTTCGAATTTGTTTAATATACATAAACTTAGTTAATTACTATTTCGTATATTATATATATTATAATAATGAGTCCTTAGTACAATATGTAAACGCATGCAATCAGTTACTCACCTCTTAGTGTCTTAAACACAGCACCAAGCACATCAAAAATCAGTCTTTGTATTGTTGTTGATGTTTTTTATATTACTTTCAGTGGAGATAAATGTTTTATTATGAAAGTGCCTCATGATGACGAGAGATTTTCAACCTGTATCAATTTTGTCCGATCAAAGCCGATAGAACGAAGCTGTGGGCAATGTAAATATATTATTCAATAACTATTATGTAGCGGTTATTAGAGATATATATAATTTTCGAATTACATCTAAAATTTATTTTGTTGTTTACACACGGTACCAAGCGACGAGAAACATCCTCCCTACTACATCTCAATTCTATTCAATAACTGAAAGAAAAAAAATAAGCCATGGAAACAATAAACCAAATTTCAATATATACTCCTACAAATATAACTTCTTATAAAGAAATGGAAGAAATGTAATGAACATTTATTGCAGTTGGAATACTAAGAAACATTAAATAAAACAGGGAATTAAATCTAAGCAATAACAGTACATAATTTGAATACCCGAGGGCGTCAATCGTAGATTTGACGGTCACAATGCAGTTTATAGGCGACGCGTAGCGGAGCCTGTAATCGGATATTTTGTCCGTCAAATTAAGATTGACGCCCTCGGGTATTCAAATAACGTACTGTTATTGCGATTCTAATGCAACAAATCAATTTCATGTTCTATTTTTAACTCTTGAATTTGTAACAATATTAGGAACCAGACTAAACAGAAAACCTACTTTGTCCCAGGTGTGTAGATGGCGGAACTGACAGTCAGTTTTGACCAATCAAAACCTTCGTTATATAAATGTTGCATTAGAATTTTCATTATACTGTTGTTTGGTTACCGGAAGGTTCTACTTTAGAACATTTCAATGTAATTTAACGCCCCGTTTACACGATCCAAGTTTTTCATGAAAGAGTTTGTAAAGATTTTCCTTTGAAAAAAAAAAGATAGCTTTTGACGGATTTTGATATAATAAAACTCCATCCTATTTTCGAAAACCTTTGAAGGACTATGATGGGACAACAACAGTAGAATACCGAAGGAACAAGGGAAGTGATGATCACAAAAACCAAAGTCCAAAGACATGGCAAAAACGGCAACAGAGAAACAAAGACAACACAAGGACGTGATACAGCCACAAGGCACGAAATAAAAAGACGACATTCAAAACTGAAGCACTCATAGTGTGAACTCCGATGAAAACCGAAAAGGACACCAGGTGCTACATGAGGGGAAAATGTCCTTCTCCGCTAAGCGGCATCCGTCACGCTATCAGTGAGTCAATCCAGGGTTGAATGAAAACCGATTATGTCAAGTCCGTGAAGACGTGAAATCTAGCTGAAAATGTCCGTTATTATTTGGGACGCAGAAACGTCATATCTGTTAAGGATGTCATGATGACGACCATAGAATTTCTGAAGGGATGAAAGTAACAAAGGCTGAACAAATCCCTGACTCAGCAGCTCTTGGGACAGTATTTTTGCTCTGTTAAAAATCACTGTTTAAACTACATGCTCGACAGTAACGAATCAACTATCAAATGTACTCTCCATAGGCTGGAGAGGTAAGTATATTGCTGCTCAGAAAGGGAAAGTTAACAATTGGGAAGTTAAAATCATCACGTCTCTCTTAAAGCTTAGATTTCAAACGTCAATCTTCGTCAATGTATATCAAAAGATCTAAGTGCGAAGCTAAAGTAGGTGTATCAGTAACTTCAAGCTCATTGGGATAGATCTGGCGTAAATATTCCTTGAATGGACCGATAAAAATGTGTGAATTAAAATTTAGGTGACTTCGACGACTTTTTACGCAAACCTTTGATCATGCAAACTGGGTTTCAGATTTTCTTTGCATTTCTAGGAAAAAACCTGATCGCGTAAATAAGGGTCTCTGTTAGGATTCTCTCGTCAAAATATGACATTGGTTAACTTATTGAACTTATATATATTGTTCGAGTACTAGTGGGTAATTTTTCATTTTGTTGTTAAATTGCTAGCAAAAGTTAAAAGAATATATTTGACATAGGCTTCAGGGTTCTCCATATATGCTCAGTTATAGCCGGTTGTTTAAAGTGCTGACTTTTCCAGTGTTAGTTAAAGCGCGTAGTCTACTTGCGGAAAGTACTGATATGTCTTTACTATTTATATCAAGACTTCCACATTTTGTATCAATATCTAAGTAATAATATCTTTGTTTTCATATTCATAGCAAACCTTCTCAAAAATAAGATATCAAAACAATTTTATTAAAGAATTGAGCTTTTTTAACTCCTTGGCTGTTCGCTCTACAAAAACTACATTCCTTGTTTTCCCCACAGCAACTTAAATCAATGAACCCAGAGTGCTTTACCCTTAAAACTTTTCAATTTGATCCTATTGGTTATTCGTACTTTATTTAGTTTCATCTTTACTGACAACACACGTCAAAGTCATGATCAAGTTTGGTCATTCAAACAATTGGATTTCCATTTTTGATATCAACTAATGTAAGGTTTTCCAATGTCATGCAGCAGTCAAAGTAAATACCCCCACCCAGTAGCAGTGAAGATAAATGAAATTTTCTAACTTTTGTCAGATTGGTATAATAAAAATTTTGAATACGCAACGTTTTGCAGAGTTTTCAATAAAATTCAACATAAAGTCTTAAAAGTTGAAATACTATTTATTCCTGAAGTATTTGTATACAAGTTTTCTTAAAAAATGTCATTCAAAAGGTTCTTAATGTATATTTTCATCAAACTAAAAGGGGGACGTTACTCAACATTGTAAATGTGTTATTGATCGATGTGAAAATCTGATCAGGCTAAAGCTTGTTTGTGAATTTTAGGGGCTATATTTATAAATCAAATTGCACAATGTCTCTCTTATAAACGTATTATATGTTCTCTTATTAGGTTTGTACATGTCACATATCACTTTGACCAAGTGCATAGGCGGCAAAAGTAAACAAAGGGGGCCTCGATGGGGGTCCCTTTCCCCGCAATCCCGGCAATTTCTCTGCAAATTCCCATTACCCGGGCGGGAGAATATTTTACAAGGACTCTAAGAGGTCATCAATGCCCGTTGCACGGACTCAATTTTGAGCAGTTCCCGCTTCACGCTGGACATCCCTTCCCGTTTTCACGCGCACTTTTTCGTTTCCCGCTAGCTGAAAAAGGCCAATCCTGCTTCCCGCTTATACCCCATCGAGACCCACAACAAACTGTTGACAACCGGAAATAATTACATGTGTAATGTTAATTAAGGCATTGTTCCTGGAGGCTATGATCTGACACTATGTTAATTACCTGTAATTGTTTAATCATTGACAAATATTAGGTACAGTATGAATAAGGATGTGCAAAATTTCTAATTTTGCCGACCGGCTTTCAAATTTGATAGCTGGTCGGCTTAAAGATATAGCTGGTCGGGGAATCCGGCTATAACCGCTCATGGAGAACCCCGGGCTTTCTTCAAAATGACAATGAAACGAATCCAAATGAAAATGATCTTATTCACAAGGACTGGTGGATTTTGTAAATAAAAATACATTTAAAATAAAAAATATGCATTTTTACATCTGACTATCCATATATACGAGGACTAATGCAACTGTCTGTCCAATATGTTTTACATGTTTAGTGTGATAAGTTATTTAACTTAATTCGGAGCTACATTTGTAAATGTGAATATCGTTTACAATGAAAAAAATTACCATTGACATGCAAAAGAGGGTTCTTTTTATTTACATGTAACCATATAATCCAATATTAAACACATGTCGCAATTTATACCCTCCTTAAATGCGCATTTTGCCTCAAGAACTGAGGTGTAATTGTATTATCCCCTTTGAATTTCCCCACAACAAATAAAACAAATTTTAATTTAACTCCTTGAAACACGTGTAAAGCATAACACAAGTAACTGTTTATTATAGATCTAGGATATATTTGTATTTTACAAAGATAATTTTCAAAAAAATATCAAGATATTTATATCATGCATTATAGTAAAATATAAACATGTTAGGAGTAATATTATTTTTTGTACAGATCCTAGAGACCAGATAAATATACAAACACCGTACATAGACGGAAGTATGGTGTACGGATCAACTAAAGAAGCAGCAAAAGTGTTACGAGATCCACTTAGAAAGTGTAAGTTTTGTTAACAGCAATTACACAGTCCATAAATAAAAAACCTGGAATACAAAAATACGAGCTGCAACATAAATGCGAAACACAAAGCCAATTAATTTGTTTTGGAGATGTAACGTTAATCTTGATATTCGTTTTGGATCCATTTTAGTGAACTAATTCTCTCTAGTCATTGTCAACCATTGTAAATATGAACATGTTGAAGTCACCGAAGCACCATGAGGCTTAACAATGAACTCTGCTCATACCTCATAATACGTTCAAGGCGGCCCGTAGCACCGGTTAGAGCGGAATTCATGGCTGGATGTCGAAAAAGGCTACACACATGTCTTTATTTATCCCATAGATGCAGGATCGTCAACAAAAATAAAGTAAATTTGCAAGGTGTTTTAACAATCATTTGTCATCCATTATTTTCGATGCATATAAATTTATACATTCACAGATAATTTAGAAAAAGATTTAAGTCTCAAAGTTACATGCATAACATTCAAGGCTCAAAATTGGTATACTAGAATAAAACAAATCTTATAAATACTTTTCAGATTTGTTAAAAACACACGAGCCTGGGAATTTATTACCCGAGGGCCCTAATGGTTGTACCAATTTAGCAGGAAAAGATTTTTGTCAGCATGCAGGTAAGTTCGTTTTTAGATTTCTGGCCAGCAACTGAAATACTTAGAAGTGGCAGAATTACTTTCTAATCTTTTTAGATATAGGTATAAAACTATTTGTTTAACATTTGAAAATTTTAGGATCAAAATATTTTGGACCAGAGTTAACGATAAGTGTACTAATGCATAAAATAATATTCTATAATTTTAAACTTTATTCCAGGTGACACACGAGTCAATGTTAATCCTCAGCTCGGAGTTTTGCACACTATGTTACTCAGAGAACACAACAGGATAGCATCAGTTTTCAAAACAATAAATAACTGGAGTGATGAGCGTGTATATGAGGAAACACGTAAAATTATAGGTGCTATTCTTCAACACATTACTTACAACCAGTGGTTGCCTTATGTAATTGGAAATAAGACAATGAACGAGTATGGACTTTGGTCGAACTCGAATGGCTATAAGGATCCATATGACATCACCATAAATCCACAGATCCGTAATGCCTATGCCGCAGCAGCTGGTCGCTTCGGTCACTCTCTTGCTAAGCAGGAAATAGCTTATATGGATAAAGACTTCAACGCTTATAAGCATTTTAATCTGAACGAGACATTTAAGAACGGTCATATCGTTATACAAAAAGATGGAGAAAAAATATCAGATCTAGCTAGGTGGATACACTTCAGTGCAGGGATGAAAGCTGACAGGTAGTATATGTAACAAAACATTTATTTTTTCACGCACCACATGTATTAATCACCGAGTAATAAGAAATCACCGGTACACTACGGTACGTCCTGAAATGTGAACAAGTGGACAAATATCAGTAATGCATAAAAAGACTATAAAAGTAGATGATATATTAATGAAAATAAGCAATTATAATACGTATATACTACTGGCATTTTTTGTGCTGCTTCTACTTTTCATTTAATTTGTCATCTTATATATATATATATTTATAAGAATAACTACCCCTTTACATCGGGTGCAACTGCTGTCGGGGTAACAGCAGCTGCGTCCTTAAAATTATTTACACAACAAAATATACAAGTATAATAATAAAATAATGACAGTGATTATAAATATCCAAATAGTCACAATAATCATAAAATACCTTTATATTGAGGATAAAAGAAAAGTCTATAATGTCAATTATCACAGATGTATGAATAAATATGTTCATTTACTCCATATCCTTTCGTAAAATATTGTTCATCAAAAATTACATTTATAAAAGTTACTTTAATCTCACTTTAAAAACATACATAAGAATTCTTTTACATAGAGTATCTACATCATCACCTTTGTATTCTCGATATATTTACTTTTCCTGGGTATTTCAGTATTTCCTGGTTATTTCAGTATTTCCTGGTTATTTCAGTA